>JALIZF010001924.1:1505000-1611248 GCA_029948255.1 Telmatactis stephensoni
GTATACGTACCAACTAATGGAGACTACTAGATAAGATAATTTATTTAAGATAAGATAATTTATTTACTGTCAATTACTTAGGGAGGGACTACTACATACTGTTGGGAGTGACAACTACTGTTACCTAGGGAGTAACAACTACTGTTAATTGACCGTTAAAACGTCTCAAACAAATAACTAGTAAAAGTCAGAGATAAAAGTATTAATAGTAATAATTTAAGAGGATAATTTTTTCAATGACGAGCAATAATGGCGAAAAGTGCCAAAAACTAGACCTTCGCGCGAGTTTTAATGCAAATTTTCGTTCTGGATTAACACTCAAATCCTATTTCTACTGGTTAAAAACTGATGTACCAAGATAAAATACTTGTTTAAAACAATTTTTTGAATTGTACAAAGACTTTTTCTTGAATTTGTGTTGGGATTAAGCTTTTTCAAGCTGAATATAAAGAAAACATACAGAAAATGAGCAAATGAAATCGAAGGCCTAAACCTCATTTTCGATCCAAATTTTCGTTTTGGATTAACACTTTGATTCAACTTTCATCGGCCAAAACTACTTACAAACAACTTAAACTTTCTGGCAGAAATGATTTTAGTTTTGTACAACAGCTATTCTTCAACTCAGGAGTTTTTGCCATTATTGCTCGTCATTGAAAAAAATCCCCTCTTAATTTGTCACCTTTTTGCTTTCTTTTTATTGGCAATGTAAGTACATTTACTATCTTTCGTACTGTGTTAAAAGTTCCATTAGCTTTCTTAATGCATCATTACACACCAACACAACCCAAACAAGTGTCATATTCTTGTTATATTTGGGGTTCCTGTGTTCCAGGAATAGAGTATTCTGAGATTGCACATTTGCATGGTTGTTCTTGGTCTCGGTTCAATATACTACAAAGTGTACTTGCTAGTTCCTTTGATATATAATTCAATATTCTCACTTTGAAGTAATTTAATGATTTAAAACTGTTTAATTTATATTCAATGATTGATATTGTTACTAGTGGAGACATAACAAGATCAGTGGACACATTTGGAGAAGAGGAGACATTAGAACTTATAGACGTACTTTCAGACTATTTAGGTAATAAGGCTATTAAATAACTTATCACTGCAGCCTCACCCCTCTACCCATGGGGATTTACTTTTAGGGGGAGGTGCCCGGGGGTTGTAGGATTTGGTAGGACTGGCTTGTAAAATTGTACAAAAGTTACACTCTCTTTGAGAGGCAATCTACCATCTGAATAAAAGTTTGGCATTTCAGAAGAGACCATAATACAAAGAGAGCCAAACTTGGTATTGATATCTGTGTGATGTGCTTGGAGCCTAAGGTTATTTTTAGTAACAGGAAGTTAATGTCATGCAAGCAATGAAATTTGATTGCTTGAGGAGAAACTGTCAGCCATACTATTGTGTGCGTAAACATCAAATTCCATTAAGGTGTGGTAATATGAGTAACAAAATCACTCAACTTGTCTCTCAACATTGCTGCAAAACAAGCTGAAGAAAATGCTGCAGGTTTTTCCATCCAAGTACAAACTTGTCTTGCAACAAAAATAATAGTTTGCTGCAAGTTGAAAAAGTCTGTTACAGCAAGTAGA
The DNA here is from genome assembly GCA_029948255.1 of Telmatactis stephensoni. NCBI lineage: Eukaryota > Metazoa > Cnidaria > Anthozoa > Actiniaria > Isophelliidae > Telmatactis > Telmatactis stephensoni. Next base: position 1,506,605 of record JALIZF010001924.1, read on the forward strand.
CAGTCGCTCTACTTTTTGCAACAAAACTTCATGATGTTGCAGGTATTACCACCCCAAAGTCTGCCAACATGTCTTGCAGCAATCAATTGATCCAATCAGAAGTCAGGATTCACTCAACTCGCAGCAAACTATTTTGTTGTGAGACAATTTTGTTTTTGGGTGGAAAAATGCACAGCATCATTCTTCAACTTGTTTCGCAGCAATGTTGCAAGACAAGTTGAGTGATTTTAATTTGTTGCTCATATTACCACAGCTTCAGTTGAGCGCCTTGAACATGCTATATGGCGTAAACTATCTATTACTAAATATAACCTTAGGCTCCAAGCACATTGCACAGACATCAATACCAGTTTTACTCTGATAGTATTATGGTCTCTTGATTTCAGATCACAATTTCATCCTGAAAGAGAGCATTTTGATGTCTCTGTTAGTTTTATGCTCTAAATGTCACATTATTTGTTCTGTATTCCAGATGAGGAAAGTGTTTTTGATAGTTCAAGTATGGAAAACATGGATTCTTATCTAGCTGAAACACTACGCGACATATGGGAACAAGTATTCTATCCTGTGGGTGAGAATTTACTGCGTAGAATCAAATCTCACCATACAGATCTAGTGCCACTAGAATCTCCAAGCTAGCATCTAACTCACGTGTGTGTGTGTGGTTTTAATATGAGATATGTATTTATATACTGGTTAGCTGGAAGCAGTAATGGAGGACCTCAGATCAGGCTTGGGAAGTTGATCCAGTCATTTCCATGCTTAACACAGGAAGCCTAGTTGAGAGAAATTTGTAAAGCAGAAAGTTGCTTTGCTGAATACAATGGACACCTCTCTATAACAGACAATATCTATGTCCCAATAGCTAGAGTATCACATACCAGCACAGTTTCTTATAGACAAAGTCTATATATTATGGACACTTTTCTTCATCCTTTTGGTGTCCATAATATATAGGTTGACGTTCCACAGTGGAATTTACCTAAGAGTGAGCTCTGATGTACATCATAGAGATCAATCTTCTGTATATAGAGGTTGGTGCAATGGAAGTGGGGGTATTCAGAGCCAACTCCAGATTTATGCATGAGTCTTCAGATTTTGGATGATGTATCCAGGATAGAAATTGAAATCTCCTGGGCAAATGGCTTGATATGAATCATTCAAAATGGCATCATTCCCCTGTTCTCCCCTTCCCCCTCCCTCTTTTGCTTATGGGAGCTTCGACTGTATTAGATTACTTGGCTCAGTTGTTTGAAAGACAAATAGTGCTAACTCAGGATTAAGTCTAAAGAAAAAACTGATTTTAACCCTAGATTAATCACCCCTTGAACAACTGGTTATCAGTTCTGAGGGGGATGTAAGGGTTTGCGGTGATGCAGTTTTGCATTATTTTTGGCACGGTTTTGTGGTTATTTTTATCCTAACCTGCGGTTTTGCAGTTTTTGACTTCGGATTTTGTATGCGGTTTGCTGTGTTGGGGATTTTTGTTGTATTTTTTTCTTCATTTTGTTTGCGGTTTTCCGATTTCCATACCCCCTTATGACCCCCTCAGTTCTAAATGACAGGTAAAGTCACTTTCTACTTATCATTTATGGACCACCTATGCCTGTGGCTCTTTTCTAGTGCTCATAATGTATTTGTCTGGTGTGTTATTTTTTACAAACATTTTTTCAACTGAGAAGTGAGCACACAGTTGTTGATCAGGATTCAGCAAAATGTTCCAACAGTTGAAGAGGTAATAATGAAATCTGCTGAAGCAAGTATTTCTTTGAGGTGTATGGGGTTTAAAGGGGATTGGGTTTCCTTTGTTAGTCAGCTAACTCCTCTCCCTTTTCCCTTCAAGAAATTCAGACGATTTTTTCAAGTTTTCCCAAATGGTCTAAAATGGTAATTGTCTTTCTCTTGCCAATACGCCCCAAGCATGATGACATTCTGACCCCCCTCTCTATACCAGAATCCTTTTCGAGTAGCTTTTGTTCACTAATTATAACTATTGTGTTTGTATTCTTGAAGGAATATAATATTTAAATGCTCTTGAAAAGGATTCTGGTATAGAGGGGGGGTCAAAATGTCATCATGCTAGGGGCTTGTATATTAGCCGGTATAGCAAGTATTTCTTTGAGGTGTATGGAGTTTAAAGGGATGTGGGTTTCCTGTGTAAATCTTTGGTTACACAGGAAACCCAACTCTCTTTCCCCTTCAAGAAATGCTTGCTACATATGCTGCCAAAATATCAATGTCTGATATCAAATAAGTCACTAAGGCCATTGTAATGAGCATTCCTTCTGTTATGTAGGCTTGCTCAGAAGACCAACCCAAATGGGTGCCCACTTTGGGGTTTACATAGAACAAGAAGAACCCTTTCTAAAATAATATTTTCACTCCTTTACCTAGGAATTAAAAAAAGGATTTTAAAAGTCTTCTGAATTTGCAAGGGTGGTTGACAAAGTTATTAATAATATAATATAATATCATCCAAAATGGCGTGGTATGATATCTATTGATTTAACTTTTAAATGACAAATTTTACAATATAATAATTCTATCTTGACTAAGCAATTGCTTTGTCCTCATCGTTATCCACTTAAGTTGCATCGTGGGGACACACCCAAAATCGTCCTGCAACGCCACAGGAAAAGATTCATCGCTGTGTCCTGGCTTTAACTAGCGACGCAAGCATAAGGCCCGGTTCACAACACGACGTAAGCATAGACATAAACATAATCAATTTTTATCGGTTCACACACACAACATAACGTCATAAGCGTAAGCATAAGAAAATGGAAAGGTTTTGTGACATGCTTTTGGCTGTGCTTATGTCGTCGTGTGAACCCATATATGTGAACCGGGCCTAAAGTTGCTGTTACATGCTGAAACCTGCCTAAATGGCCGTTGCGAGACAAGTTTCACAACGCATTGCACCGTGTAACATTCACGGTTTTACAAAAAGTAGAACTGCTTTCTACTCCTGCAACGGACACTTGTGTCGCCAACAAGTTTCAGGACGAAAATTCAGCGTGTAACGCCCCTTACAAAACTCGTCTCGCATCGGCGATCGACACAAGTTTCAGAGTAAAAGTTCATCGTGTAACAGCGCCTTAAGCGCAAGCAACGTACGCAGACTCAGCAGTGTATTCCTCATTAGCACTACGTTTTTTGCACAACTATGTTACAAATGGGATGCTGAGTCTGTGTAAGTTGCTTGTGCTTATGTTTGCGTCGCTATTGTGAATCAGGCTTAATGGCGCTGTTACACTGTGTAATATTTTCTAAAACTTGTCTTTCAACGACTGTAGCAACGGTTTTCGTTGTTGCAACATGTGACACCCTGCAATGGTTCGCGCAATTTTTTTTGTCACATGTTGCAACGACGAAAACCGTTGCTACAGTCGTTTTCTTGCAATCAATATGAGTGATGGGTGGGTGGTAGAGTAGATTTCGTATGAGTGTGAAACGGACCGCGCCGTGCCGTAATCGTGTCAGTGCCGTGATCTCTATAAAATCATTCGAAATTTCTGCCGTAACCGTGCCGTGACTGTGCGGTGCCGTTTTCACAGTCATATGAAATCTACTCTATGTTGCACGCTGTAGTGGTTGGTGCAACTTGTATCGAGACACCATTGCGAGACCAGTTGCAGAAACAATTCCACCATGCAGCAACTCTTGAAGTCTGAGTCTTAAGTCTTTCAGTGCAGATTTTGTGTGAATACGAAACAGACCGCGCGCCTATGCCGTGGTCGTATCGGTGCCGTATTGTACATAAAAACATTCAAAATTCCTGTCGTGACCGTGCGGTGCCGTTTTCACACTCATACGAAATCAGCTCTATTGAGTTTCATATTGATATACATGAAGTGTGTAAATATTAGTGTCCTTAACCAATTGAGTGAATTAAATTATCAAATGTTATGATGGACAGTTTGGAAATGTTTTTAAAAAGTTATTTGATAGTGGAAACAATATAATTGGTACTTGTTCCTCCTTGTATACATATAGCTATTTCAAAAAGGTTGACGGGACGAATGGGGAATGGTTCTTGCACGATCGAAAGGAACTGTGGTCACATTATTAGACCGCCATACGGGGCGTAGATGTGAATCGCCTATCGACTAAACGTTTGTCCAACAAGGTCTTAACTGCATGGTACCGGCATTGCTTGGGTATTTAATTAATGAAAATGAAGCAATTCTTGTTACCAGTGCAATTACCAATCGCCGATTGCCATTCGCCATTCGCCCCGTCAAACTTTTTTGACATAACTATATATATGTCCATTAACTGAAGAAAATCGGCGATTGGAACAAAAGTTGGTATGAAAAGAGCTCGAGGATTTTTTCTTTTTATTCCAAACTATATTGCTTGTCTGAGTTCTTTTACGAAAAGCAAGTTTGCAGTGGAGTATACTGTTCACTTTTTACCCAGTCAAAATACTAAGAAGGAAAAAATAAAGGAAAGGAACGACGGAAGGAAGAAATTCAAGGAACGACAGGAAGAGAGAGAAAGCAAGATAAGAAGAAAAAAGACAAAAATGGAAATAAGGAATTTTTGACAAAGACAGATCAAGTTGCGCAGACAGAACAAGACTATATACTCGACTTTACAATGGCTGCTACTAATTAGCATAATAAATGCTGAAAAATGACCATTTCTGGAGTTGTATCAATTTGAATACAAACTTGTATCGCAACAAAATTGTTTGTTGCAAGTTGAGAGAATCCTGTAATCTCATTGGCCGAGAAAATCATTTGCTGCAACACGAGTTGAGTCGAAGTGGTAATATATGCAACATATTTTAAAATTCTGTTGCAAGAAGCAGAGCGACCTACTTTCTGCATTAAAATTTCTCATCTTGGAACAAATAATTTTGTCGCGAGACACGTTTGAATTGGAGTGGAAAAACGTGCAGCATTGCTTTTCAAGTAACTCGTCTCGCAGCAATGTTGCGAGACAAGTTGAGTGATTTTTGTTGCTCGTATTACCGTATACCTTAAAACCTTTAATCTGGAAACGTTTTGATGACATCTTTGCATGCAGTATGGACCATAAATTTCCCAAGCTGAAATCAACGAATTTGTTAATCTCACTACCACATTCCATACAACAATTAAATTTACCAGCGAACTGTTATCAAAGGGAGATAGCAGAGTGTACACCCATTTCACTTAAACACACCCCTTCGATCTTAAGGTATCAGGGTACCCCAAAGTTTCTCAAAAGAGTCGATTTTTACTTTTTTACATTTTCTGATAGAATACACAATGAGCTATGATTTAGTGAAAAAATTATTTCACTGGCGATTATTAATAGCCAGTTATAAACGAAAAACGTTTTTCCGGCTTAATCCCTGGCAATTATCTGTTGACATCACTTGTCAATTGACCTGTCATCAAGAGAGCTTGTCGGTGAAGAATATATTTGTCTAAACTATCGAAACCTTTGTAAAAAGATTATTCAACAAGAGCCAAAGTCCAATGGGATCAAATTGCCTTAACTTCCCGCCATTTGTGTGGGAAACGTAACGAGAATTTGGTTGCCCTTTACTTCAGCTGTCATCGGGCAAGATTATTATGTGTTATAATCCCCTTGTATCAACAAACCCGCTTCTTTGCTCCAAAAGACATTTTTGCGTTTTTCTCGGAAGTGAATTTACGTTCAATTAGCCCTGTATTTTGAGTTCCCGGTCAAAGGGATTTTAATGGATTCATCTGAAATTTGTCAGAGGTCGTCTTCGATAGTTGTTCTTTAAAAGTATGTCTCCGATTTTCGATTTTTTGCTCCATTCCAAAGTTATTGTCTGTTTTGTATCGGATACAGCTATTTTGGCGGTGTTGTAACTTTAGGAACGTATAACAGAACAACGGGGCAACTAATCAAAAATCTGAGACACACTTTTGACAAGTGATATCTCATGATCTCAGAAAGATAGTAAATATTGTTTTCGGATCAATATTGATTGACCGGGAACTTCGCGAAGACACCTCGGTGAAAATTTGAATAATTCGCTCTAACCTAAAAGGAAAAAATTATTTTACGATAAAAATAATAGAAATAGTTTCTACATTTATTCAGCTTTCTAAAAATGTATACTTTAATGGGGTTTAGACTAAAAGTTTTGGCGCAATATAGAGTTGAACGCACACCGGTCGCTAGGGGTACCCTGATACCTTAAAAGGGTTTTATTAAAGGAGAAGCATTACGACTTCATAGAAGTTCTCAGATAGAGAGAACTTCGAAGCCCGAAAAAGAGATTTTCAATCTCGACTTCTTCGGTGAGACTACTACCCGAAGGACTCAGTCATTAATGTTCTTTCTACTGTTGATCAGTCCGACGGCACGAGACAGTCAGCACTGCACTGGAAAACAAAGTCAAAACATCGAAAATGGCCGTTGGATGGCACGAGCTTGCCATCCAATTCATATTTCCAAATGAATCTTAAGAAAATAGCCAATCTTAAATATACTGTCATTTCTGCTGTATTACATCTTATAAGCTGAAACTTTACACTTTTACTAATCACTACCTACAACCCAGCTACGCCTAGTCTAAAGAAAATTCTCTTGAAACATTGGTATTTATTGTCTTAAACCGAAAACCTGGAAAGGGTTTATTCAGATCCTCCAATAGTGTCTTACATGAACGATAAATCTCTCAAAGGCCTTCCACTTAAGACTAACCAGCCCTTTTTGAAAACGGCGAATGTAGAAGGTGAAGGCAGTGCCATATTTATTACAAATTGTACGAACCATACACATTTAAGGCGCTGTTACACGCTGAAACTTTTATCGATCTGAAACTTGTGTCGATCGCCGATGCAAGACGAGTTTCATAAGGGGTGTTACACGCTGAAATAAATTTCGTCCTGAAACTTGTTGGAGACTCAAGTTTCTGTTGCAGAAGTAGAAAGTAGTTCTACTTTTCGTGCGGAAACCGATCCTGAATGACCATGTTACACGGTGCAATGCGTTGTGAAATTTGTCTCTCAACTGCGATTGAGGCAAGGTGATTGTAAAAATGAGCTAAAAGGAAGCTGTTTCTGAGTCCTTTAATCGGGATTTTACGGAAATTTTGATCCCTGAGTCCATATTTTTGGAAAATTTTGATCCCTAATCCTTTGTGCAAAAAACTGAGCTGATCCCTGATCCTGACCCAATGTTTCTGATCCTTGATCCCACCCATTTCAGAGGCCTGGCCTCTGATTTCTGATCCTGGCCATAATTTGGGGCTTGATCCCTGATCCCATATACCATGTTACGAGCCTGAAATAAACTAAATGCTTAATTGGTGCGTAAAAGTTCAAGCGCGTTTTATTCGAAAACGCTTCCATAGAACTTCATCTGGATTCTATGAACCAATAAACGCGCGCGCGCGCGGTTTTGTACAAAACTCTATTTTGTCTAAAAAATTCATGTTTGTTAAATAGCAATGCCGTCACTATAAATTATTGGTAGCTCGCGAGAACAAAAATCATAAACCGAAGGTAGCCCAAACAGCAAGCATTTTATTAGAAATTATAGGTGTTTACGAAAAAAATACGATTTTTCGAAGTTAAAAAAAATCTTAAATTTTTATTTTCGAAAATTTTACAAATGAAATTATTATATTCTCAAGCATTTTAAAAAAGTGAAAAGTTACTTTTTCTGATTCGAAGACGTCATGATGACGTGTTGATGTCATCGCTTCCCGACTCAACTCCAATCTCGTATCCAGAGCCTGTGTTCCTGACTCAACCAGTAATACACTACGGTCGGAAGGAAACAATGCCACAGGCGACAAGTAGAACAAAAAGACATTGTTCAGAGTAATCCACATATTCTTTGTTTTTGTCATTTTAACAAATCGCGAGCTTCGTTCTAACAGTAGTGGATGACCCGACTCAACTCATTCTTAGATTGTTTGCCGGTTGCCATGGAAACTAATAATTTTGCCGGTTGCCAGGGAAACTGGCAAAATAAATAGCTCCCAACCATTTAAAATACGAGGCTAGTTTGCTTTTCATCTCTGGTAAAATTTATGAAATAAAATATAAGCCATATTACATTTTATTGAGGTATCCGCGTTTTCATTGCGTTTCCACAATGCCGCTGAGATATCCCGGATGTATCACTTTGTAAGCTCTTAACATTTTTGAGGTATTGAAAAATATGAAAAAGAAAAAATATCATATGCATTAATTTCAAAGTTCTGATTGGGCTTCCTGTGGTTTGGCCTTTCCGGAATTCGAATTTCTTCCGAGAACCATGGTAACGGGACTTCCCAGAAATTAGTGTAATTGCACCATCAGACATGTTGTGGATTTCGGGAAAAATTCCGATGAAATAGTGTATTGGCACCCGTGAAAAAATACACAAAAATGGATCTCGATTTCAGGGAAGTCTTAGTAGAGATTGCTCAGAAACTTACGCGGGAAGAGTTGGACACAATAAAGTTCTTGTGTGCAAATAAGCTTCCAGACGCCAGCCCTGTCTCTGATCCGAACATCGCTGTTTATTCGGAAGCGTTTACCTTCTTTTGTGATCTGGAGAAACATGAACTACTGAGTGATGGGAATTTCGACTTGTTAAAACGTCTACTGGTGAAGGTGCGAAGACACGATCTTGCATCAAAACTGGAGAACTTTCTGTCCCACTCAAACAGTTTTAGTTCGGCCGATGCAGCTCATCCAACGGTAACGGAAAATCAGCCAAGCGAAGGTTTGTCTATGACTAGTAGGGCTTCATGGTTTTCTTGGCATATAGGGGTAAAGTGTTATCATCGTTTGTGAAGAAAGAGCCACTAAAATTTATTTATAGCAAGATAAAATAAAAAGTCTACGAATCCAAAGTTTCAGTCCATTCGTGGACAAAAGATTTATCAAGATAATTAATTCATGAGGTCTGTAATCACATGCCGTGACAGAAAGAATTATTGAAAACTTACACGTTTGTCAGACCAGGTGGGAGAGCAATGACACAATTAGTTAGACATTTTCGCAGACTTGTTTCGGTAGTTCTGCTGCCATTATCAGTGCAAAAATTGCAATTCTGGAGCTATCTATTTATAAATTGTAATTTTTGCACCCGTGTCTGATGATGACAGCAGAACTAAAATACACCGAAATATGTCTGCGAAAATATACGAGTCTTGTAATCTGCGCGTGTTTAAAACTAACTTTCATGTCAATCTATTGCTGGCAAGAGCATTTGGTTATATTCTATACCATTAGTTAGACTGATAAAACTTGAATGATAATTTTCTTAGATATTCAATTAGACCAAAGTACATTTCCAAGAAATAAAGAGCTCACGGCAACTCGATACAAAAAGCGGCTGAGAAGGAGACTAGGCAACTGATGGCGTGACCTCACTCCACGAGCCCTTTGCAAAAGTCACGATTGTCTAGTATTTCACAGATTTCACTTATGGGCTGTTCAGAGTGCACGCCATAGAGTGATCGCACTTAATCCGTGAAAAAGTACAAAATCTAAAGAGTACTAAGTAGTACAAAGGTCTTTGTATTCCATTGTTTAATAGTGCTATTTTGTATTATTTAGCTAGTACAATTTCGCGGGTTAAGTGTGATCACTCTACATCCGTGAAATCAAAACTTAACACTGATGTATTGTCTAATTGCACTATTTTGTACAAACTAGTGGATTAGCACTGAAGCAGAACAATGCAAATAATTGATAATAAACTAAATACTATTGCGCGCTGAATAGTCAGTAGTTGTTTCACGGATAGTCTGTATCACGGCATGCACTCTATATGGGGTTACCTAAAACCGGGACGGGGACGTACGTGGAACCGGGACGCCATATTATTCAATTAGAAAAACTTCCGTCTTCAACTAAAAATGATTACTTTGTAGTACCTACCATTCGTCATCGAAAATGACACGGTAACGTCATCAATGCTGCGCTATCCCTGAATTTTGCATTAACCTTTCTGCCTTCTTTCACATCTGAGGCAAAGAGTCATTGTCAACGAGCCTGTTGAAACTGACGAAGCAAGCAGAAAGCACATTTAAACAATGGGATAACTCGGCTTCACTTCTTATGAGCAGGGCTTTACTTGAGTATGTACTTGATCCCTAACTAATTCAAAATTATGTCTTCAGGTAGCTGCACAGACAACCAACCCAGAGAACCAGTGGTAAATCATCTAATTATGTTCTTATTTGATTTTTCACTTAATGCTAACCCCCGGGGGAGGGAGGGGTGCAACATCGGGTATGCTCGTTGGAAATTTTCAAAAATACCTCGATCGGAAGTCTTTTAAGATGGGCGTGGCTGGACTATTTTTAACCCCTAAAAGATACCAGCGGTAACAAGCTAATGAACATTGTTATGATGAACATAAAATTGAACGGTTGACACGCTTTTGTTGGGCAAATGTCTTCCAGTTTGAGAACAAGATGATAAGCAATGGGCTCTTTTGATACCCTAGGAGAGACCAGGAAATGCTAAAACTCTAAAGTTCAATTTTAATTTAATACCCTAAAAGATACCAAATCGCTGATTTTTACCCCTAAGAGATACGACTAGCATACCCGATCCTTTTACAATGGCGTCCCACCCCCCGGGATGCTAACTATAAGCTTAACTATGTGTCACGGATGTACGTATCAGTTGTGCTACTATTTCACAGTGTCCTGTGCCACGGCATGTTATGTGACAATAGCTAGACCGTGATACAGAGATGGAGTTCCTGAAAAAATGAGAGTAATGTACTTAACAGTGATGTTATCTGGAAAGACAGTAACTTCAAATAACTATTTTTTCAGTTTTGGGCTTATGTTACTGATATTTGCAGCCGTAATCGACCACCTCCCGTAAGGCGACCGCTTTTTCGTAGTTGACTGTATTTGTATATCGTTCAATTCAGCTAGGTTTTCATTTACATCAATTATACTTTTATTTTAGGACAAGAAAAAGGAAAAAAAGAAAAGGTATCAAAAGAAAAGGAAATTAAGAAAACTAGCAGGTTGGTATGTTATGCTGTCAGTCAAATAACTTTATACTGGTAGAATTTCTGTACTTGTCGAATCACTTGCCCGATGTTGATATGCTATGCTATGCTACGCCATGCAATGTCATTACATTGCTTTGTGCTAATTGAATGTCTCATTTTAAATGTCCCATTCACAAACAGAACAAGGCATGTTTAATCAAGTTGAGGACAAAGACTGCGTTGATAATCCAGGAATACAGGAAATGCATCAAGAAAACGATAAGTCAGTGTCCGTAAAACACCAACAGCAACAGCCACAGCAAGAGCCAGACTTAAAAAAGCAAGAGCAAGATAACAAGAATGAACAAACGTTAAAGACTAAGCAAGATGGTGTCCCAGAGATGTACATGTCATCAGGAAAGCTGGAGAGTTTTCCTAAACAAAGCTTGATGGTAGAAACAAGAGGGGATCCCTCCAGCCAAAGCATGTTAACAGAAACAAGTAAGGCAGGCAAAAACGATGTTCAAAACCTACCTGCAGAAAGCGCACAAGGTGATGCTCTACACTCTACCATGCCGTTACCAACGAAAAAGAATTCCATACAGGAAAATTCTTTAGATGGAAAAGGAAGTAATACTCCACAACAAAGCATGCCAGTAGAAAAGAGGAAGACCTTTTCAAAGCAGGATCAAAAATCCCCACATGTAACAGATGGGAGTTCTAAACAGAAGTTATCAACGGAAAGTAGTCGAAGTACTGAAAGATATTCCTCAGAAATTAAAAATAAGGTAGGAATATATATGTGAGATTTTCCAAATGTTTCTAGGTGTGGTTTTATTTAGTTGATACTGTATTACAAGTATTTCATTTTATTTTTCTTTAAGGTTGCTAAAGAAGAATGCGTGGACCATGCCTTCTCAAATTATTCTTTCAACAAGAGTGAATCTACAGGTTAGTTATATGATTTTTCCATTGAAAGGCCACTAGTTTGCATTGCAAACCCTGTTATTTCTTTTTCAAAGAGAACTACAAAGATCCAACGCTAACAGTGGGTCAAGAGAACATTCAGTCAACCTCTCTAAATGACCACCAACAATCCCATCAACAACATGATGCCCAAAAGCATGATAGCAAGAAAGACGAAATGTTAAGCACTAAACAAAGTGATGCTAAAAGTGTTCCAAACCAAGGTTTGCCAGGAAAAACAAGGAATTTTCCAAATCACAGCTTGTCAACAGAAACAAAAGATGGTTTTCTAAATCAAAAAATACCAGCAAAAACAAACAATTATATTCCAAGTCCGAGCAAGCCAACAGAAAAGAAGACCCAAACAAGAAGTGATGTTCCAAGCCATGCCATGTCAAAAGAAACGAAAAAGGGATTTCTAGAGAGACGTTCGACATCTGGAGAAAGAAGTGGTGTTCTACATCAGAACGTACCAACAGGAACGAGAAGGAATCTAGCTCGAAATCAAAACCTACCAGAAAGGACACGAAGTAATGTTCCCACACGTAACATTCCAACAAAAATGAAAAGCTATCCAGAGCAGAGCTTTTCAGTTCGTAAAGGATTGGAAAATATTGCGTCAAACCGGAGCATAGCAGACAAGACAAATAATATAAGGAATCCCAAGCAAAAGTTGCCAACTGACCAAAGCACAGAAAGCTCTTGGGCAGGAAACAAAAATGAGGTAGGTATACTGATATAGGTCCTCATTAAATTTTTCCCATCGTATATGAATGTAATCGAGAGTTACAGTCCTACGCTTCGAACCGTGGCCACTTCCACAAAGTTTTTGATTTCTTTTTGACAACTTCGAATATCGCTAACCAATTAGATATCGGCGCTTCACTTCATAGACCGTTAGATCGACTTACATAAACTCCGCCTATCGAACTGATCAAAGTGAAGCACTTAATATATAATAGCCGCTTTTGATATTATGGTTGTGTGATCACGAACAAAGCAATTCAAGACGAGGCTTTGGGGAAACAAAAGAATATATTAGGATTTCTCCATTATTTCCTCGGAGCCTCGTCTTGAATTGCCTTGTGCGTCATCCAGCTCAGCAAGAATATCGAAAGTGGGCTATTGGTAAGCGGTCTCCTTGGTCGGCTCTATCTCATCTAATTGAAGAAACAAGAGGCGGCTTTAAAAAAGCAGTATTGTTGTTAAAAAAGTAACAAAAAGAAATCAAAAACGTTGTGGAAGTGACCATGGTACGTAGCGCAGCACTGTAAATATCGAGAACGAGCGCAATAAACCATGCACATTCCGAGTGCCGTAGGCCCGAGGGATGTATTGCGGGTTTGTTGCCGACGGAGTTCGAGGTATTTCATGGACTAATTATGTGATCGAGGTTGTCACATATTAAATGCAATCCTAGAGGACAATTGCAAACATTCCCAGGAAAATGAATTGGACAAAAGGCATGGCAGCCATGTTTGTGGTCTTGACAAAAGAAAACCACCAACATGAGGCCTACTCCAGGCCCTAAAATCGCCGTTATTTTGGGCGATCTGGGGCGATATTAGGCGATCTTAGGCGATATTGGGAATTTTAGCCATTTCGAGTTGGCGCTCTTGGGCTAGATTGAGCGATCTTGGGCGATCTTGGGCGATCTTAGGCGATCTTGGGCGATTTTAGGGCCCGGAGTAGGCCTAACATGGCTGCCATGTCTTCTGTACAATTCATTCTCCTGGGAATGAACGAAGCCCCTATACGAGTAACTAACAAAGAAAAACCGACTCGAACATATAACAATTCTATTTGGTTGTTAGTCAGCATTTGGTACTTTCTTTTCGACACTAACACCAGAGCTTATCTTCTCGCAAAGGTTAATAAAAAAGAACTCGTCGATCATGTCTTCAACAAACCTACCACAACAAAGAAGCAGTGCTCAGGTTAGTAATGAACTTTCATTGATATGCATCTACCATTTCAAATATATTGACCATTTTGAACATTCCAATTTTCAGAGAACATTGAAGATTCAAGAAATGTCATTTCCTCAAGGCAACATCCATTGAGCGTTTTGTCGATGTGTAATAAGTGGCAAAGCTGGGGAGAAAGCATACCGGTCATTAATGGAGAACTCTGTCTTGCATTAGCACGTGCCGGTCATCAAGTAGCTTGTTTGGTTCTTTCATCAACAGACATTGAAAGAGAAGAAGCAAGAAAAGGAAATGTGGAATTGATTACGTGCTCTGAGAAGCCTGGAATCAGCAACGACGATCCACAGCTTTTGCAGTTCCATGATCTGGACACACTTCCATTCACGCCAGATTTAGTTGTTGGTCATGGAAAGGCCACAGGTCCTGCCGCGTTGTTTTATGCGAATAATATATCTTGCCCAAGACTACACATTATTCACGATCTCCCAGATGAATGTCAGATGTATGACGAGTTTATTGATAAGCAAGTCAAGGAAGAAGAGTTAGCAGAAAGTGCCGATTTTGTAGCTGCGGTTGGGACACTTCTACATGACAAGTGGAGCGTTATATTAAATCGGGATGTTATCGAAATCATTCCAGGGCTTCCGGACCTTGTCACAAGAAATACCATCTCTTCACCTCAAAGCCGATACTTTGTACCGGCCAAGTTCAGCTCCCCTTGGTCTAGCGGATTGGACCTTGCTGTCATGGCAATTAATAATTCCAGTAGGAGGGATACTCTACCCCGAAAAGCAACCATGCTAGCCCGGAATACGGAATCTAAAGAAATTGGAAAGTCAGCAAAAAAGATTTTAAAGACGTGCGACAAAAAAAGAGTAGAGTTGAATTTTAACAAGAACAAAGAACCTAAAAGTCAACAGACCCTTATAGATCTTCAAGGAGCCACTTTGTTCCTATCTCCAGCACGATCAGAGGCATTTGGTGTGAGTGCTTTAGACGCCATTGCTATTGGAATACCAATCGTTATCAGTTCTCGCAGTGGTCTTGCATGTACTATCCGTAAATACTTTCATGAAGAGTTCAATGCCTGTATAAAAGATGTTTCATCGGAATATTCAGGAAATGCTGATGATGATGACAGCAGAGAGGAAGATGCTATGGTGTGGGCAATACCACTAGATAAAGCATCATTATACCGCGAAGAAGTATTTGGTGAAGCTGAGGAACTGCGAGCCAAATGGAAAAGTATGTTCACATGGGACAAAGCCGTTCAGCATCTCTACAATACCATGAGCAAATCGAACAAACTTTCTTCAACCTCATCAAGAAAGTTTTCCAACCCTTTTAGTAGAAAACAATTACCTGATTCCATTGTTTCCTTAGTTAAAGACCTAAATTTGTTCGACAAGCGGCAAAAGTTCGTCTTGTTTCTATCACCGGCTGATGATTCTCCACCTGATACTGCTCATCTTGGACTTGTTCACTGGGTAGCAGTCTTTGATTTTGATCGTGACAGCACGAAAGCGGGCTATTTGAAGACCTGTGACAATTTTCTTGAAAACAATGGTAAACCCGCATGCAGAATGCTTCCACCTCCAGAAGAAGATGCTGGAAAGCAGAAGAAGAACGTAGTTTTACCTGGTGGTGGGATACCCTGGATTCTAATTCAGGGCTTACCAGACATGCCTAGAGATATCGATGCAAACCTTGACTGGATCCAAGAAATCCTTCAACAAATTAAAAAGAGCAATCCGTGTCCAATTACTCTTTTGATCTTGTGGCAAACAACGAAAGGAAATGAAAGCCTTTCCAAAAAGCTATCAAAGATTCTTACCTTAGCTCAAGCATCTCCTTCCTGGAAGAACGCAACCCACGTTGAACTGCTTTCGTTGTCAGTTGAAGTTGACAGTACACTTGAAGATATTGCAAAAGAATGGGCTGTAGAGATAAAAAATGTGAATCTCTCGGAGTTTTGCAGAGCTATCTACAGCACGGCTCTTGACAACCCCTTGTATGAGCTAGATACAGATTTTTCTCTTCCCAAACAAAAATCGGATGGCTGTGCGCCCGAAGCTCTTCCAAAATCCCACAGATGGGTTGACTCGGTTGTTGAACTCCTCTATACATCCATAGGAGATACTCCAGAATTTGGCCAAGATGACGCTTATCATTTTTATAGAGGAGGAAAAATTTCCTGGTATGCAATAGAGATGAATTATGCCGTAGAAAGAGATTCCTTGGACCCTCTGAAGGAGGCTATTGAAAAGGAATTGAAATACTCGGGAGCGGCATCTCTGACGCTGTTTCATCAACGTGGCACGGGAGGAACAACTTCAGCCAGGATGCTCCTTTATGACTTTCACCGACGTTACCCTTGTGTTTGTCTGAAGAATATCAACTACGAGACATTTTTGGCAATCAAAGTTATTTGGGAGTTTTGTTCCCTCCCAATTCTGATTTTAGTGGATTTAAAAGAAGTCCCGGGAGCAGACATCAATGACATCGAAGCTCTATATGGCAACCTGTCTAGTGACAAAATTTCGTGTCTCGTCTTACACGTTGTTCATCGCCAGAATTATGGGATGCAAAATAGGAAAGAGCACAACCAAAAAGAGCCTCTTGATTTGGCAGAAACCTTGACACCGAAAGAACGCGAGAAGTTTTGTGAAGTTTACAGCACTCAAAGCCCATCAAAGAAAGAAGATCTTCATAAATTTCGACGAAATGCAGAAGAAGAGCTACAAAGTCCATTTTATTATGGGCTTGTTGCTTTTGGAAAGGAGTTCAAGGGACTCGAACCGTTTGTAGAGGATTGTTTGAAGGGCCTCAGTGATGCACAACAAAAAGCTATGTGTTTTTTGAGTATGGCTCACCATTATGCTCAAATGCCAATACCTGCAAGTGGGCTTGCTGGTGTATTCCATCTCAAACCTCGCCAAATCCACTCAATTAATGATGTCTTTTCCGCAAATGCTACTGAGCTTCTCATTGAAGATGACGTCGGATGTTGGAGACCCCGTCACTACACCATCGGAAAGGAAATCATCTGTCAGATCTTGACCGTTCCTTATGGTATCAGCACAAAGAACTGGAAAATGCACCTAGCAGACATAGTCGTAGAATTCATTAGCTTTATGGAAGAAGATATGACCACTGCCATACTTCTCAACCGCATTTCCGACGAGAACACATTCAACAAGCAGTTTTCATCTCTTGTGGAAGATATTCCCGAAGACGATGTCATTAGGGTCTTCAACAAAGCCATACATATCCACCGTGACAATCCCTTCTTTAGGGCACATCTTGGAAGATACTACAGTGTAAAAATGGGGATAGATGGATTTAAAGATGCTTGCAAATGCACAGATGATGGAATTCTCCTTGCATCCAATTTCAACAAAAATGCCCGAAGCCAACTAACTCAGATGAAAGGAATAGTATACAAAAGGCAAGTTAGGAACAAAATCGATAAACAAGCCCCCTTGAAAGAAATCGTACCTCTCGCTGAGGAAGGAGTGAAAGCCTTCACCCGTGCTGCTAACATTTCTCCAGAACATCTTGAGGATGCCTTAATACCTCAAGTGAGAATGATGATTGATATCTTCAAGTACATTAATCGTACTTTCGGGGGTGGGATTTTTGAATATTTGCTCTCACCTAAGGCTCATCCATTTATCCAAAATGGGATATCAGAAACATCCGACGTCTTAGAATCAGTCTCCGACAGCATATATTATCCAGATTTACGTAGGCATTTGTTCAATTTGGGAGGCCACAAAAGAGCTGAGAATAAGGAGAATCTGATAGAACATTTTAAGAAACTCAAGAAAACGTTCAAGACAAGTACTTCATCCATCAATCGACAAATTGTATTGATTGAACTTGAGTTATGCAAGGAAAAGAACAGACCCGTTTCTGAGATCGCACAGGAACTTCTCCGTCTCCTTGAAGAAGCTTTGAAGTACGACGAAAACATCAATCTAACCATGCGCTTGTGGGTGAAAGTGGCGCCACATATTCCAGTGGCACTGGTAGCTGCAGAGAGCAAGATAGCTACTTGGTGTAACAAAGGGAAATCAGTGATGTCTTACCTCTACCGCTACATTTTTACGTGTATTCGAATTTTGGAGGGTGGCAGGGATCAACAGTTTGAGGATGACAAGTCGATGGCACGTGGTGATCTTTACAAAGCTGTCAGCGATGCAAAGCGTCACGAGATAAAGCATCCAGACAGACCAGTGCTGTTTCTTGGAACTGACCACAAGAAAGGGATGGCCCAGCTAGTCACTCCAGAGGAAAGCTTTAAGGATGTCAGAAAGCACCGAACCATCACCGAAGACTATGGAAAAAAATTGCGGCGACTGGAAGGTACCATCACAGAGCTGAGAGGAAAGGTTGGATATATCAAGGCACATGGTCTAAAGATCTCTTTCCGTGCAGATTTATGCCAGCCACCACTTGTTGGAGCTTCGTACTCATTGAAGAAGGTCACATTTTATCTTGCCTTCACTTACTTTGGGTTAGATGCTTACAACGTGAGAATTATGGCTGTTTAAACTGATAAACACTGTTGAAGAATAAACGGCTTCCGTACAGTTGATCTGATATCAACCACATTCACTGATAAACAGTCATGTAGCTTTTACATGACAAGACTGACAATTGCAAGGCAACAGCACATCACAAAAATCATCATCATCATCTTTATTTGTATACCATAAAACTACTAAATAACAGTTAATAGTTTGAGTGCAACACCACAGATTTGGTTAGCCTTTGAACGTTATAGTATAACTAGTAGTCTAGCAAGCTTTTCAAGGACTGATCGGTTCAGCTACATATACTTCAGTTTCGTCAGTTATGTACGTATGAATGAACTTGCATCATTTATCGCAGATCTTTTTTAAGTCTTTAGCCTAGCTGTTTGGCCTCTGGCTGAGCCAATTTAACTGTATATGGTTAAAGTAAAGTTCAAACATTCTACAATTTTATAGGTGTATCTATAGTTTGCCTGCAAGTCGAATAGAAATCACGTGACTCTCTCTCTCCCATATCAAGCAGCACCATCAAAATGAATGCCAGAAATAAAAAGAGCACCTCAGTATAAGCAAATGTGCAAAGTTTCAGCTCATAAGATGTAATACAGGAAAAATGATCTAATCTTGAATTTGCTGTTATTTTTCGCTTTTAGCTTATTCACTTTATAAACTGAAACTTTACTAACATCGATCGAGATGCTCTTTCTATTTCTGGCATTCATTTTGACGGTGCTGCTTGATTTAGAGATAGGTCACGCGACCAATTAATGCAAGTCCTCCATTAAACACAGCCACAAACTAGTGCAACTTGATTTGTATTTAATTAACCAAGTATTATAACGAGTTTTTGAAACTGTTTTTAGATAATTAGAAATTAGAAATACCACACCTACTAAACAGTTTTAGAACATTTTTGTAAAAGTATATATACGTTTATTTAGCAAGGATATTATGTTAAAGCATGACTTTTTCTATATTTTTGTACATACTGTCGCTTTGTTATACATAACGTACTTTAGAGTAATGGAGTGAATAAAAAAGAGCACGACTAAAAGTACATATCATGAAGAATTATTACCCTAAAAAATACGAGCCTGTTGTAACAATTTAAAATTATCACAACTAAATATCAGACAGGTTCAGTCTAAGGAAGAAGAAGAAAACTGAAACACCGAATGTCTGGTATTTACCTAAAGATACAAACAATTAATCTTCCTGTAATACCTATATGAGGTTTGATTGGCAGATTGTTTCATGAATTTGTATTGTGAATGGTGCGGCCGGGGGAGCCATTTTGCTTTTGTTTCGAGACTAAGACTGTATTTTGTAAAGATCCCCACTCGTGTATCCCAACTCCACCACCTCTACCCAACCCTCAACAACAACGCACACTTTGAGAGACAAACTGTCTCTCAAGCTTAATGATTAACAATAACATAGTTCCTTTATTTCAATACGTAATGCTTCGAATAAAAATTTGGTAATTGTGGTATTACAGCAAAAATCGCTGCATCGCGACCTCCAACGTCGGTAAGATTTTTGGTCTTTTCTGATCCGTTCATCATTCTTGGGGGCGGAGCTTTCACGAACTCGTTCAGTGATTGGTTGATTTGAAAGAAGCTCCGCCCCGAAACTGATTGACGGCTCAGAAAAACCCAAAATCAAAACGTTTGTAATTTGCTGGTCGCGATGCAACGATTTTGGCTGTAATTGTTTAAACGGTTCACCTCATTGGTTAAAACATGAAAATCTTCCATAACATCTCTGTCTTATTCATTAACTGATTCCTTTTTAACGAAAATTTTTGCTAAGGGGGGGGGGAGGTAAATCCACCATTTTGATTTTACTGTTATGGAGCTTTTTATAATTATTTATGGGAATCTTTTTACTTGTTCAGGGATCTAAATTATACCTATGATATACTGTCACTGATCATATTGTAGAATGATAGCGCGAAGTGCGAGCCAGTCGGACAAAATTTATAAGGCATAGGTGTTTGTAGCGACTACTTCCTCGTCGTCTTGCGTGTGATCCACCAGCTAGCGTCATCATCACACAGGGACGTCTTTCTGCGTCTTTGGTACAATCAAGTTACTGTCTTCAATTAGACCAGTCCAGGACGAGAAGTCGTAGCAGGGTCACCATGAGCAGGTAGAAAGCAGGATCCCGACTACTTCGTCAGGCAGTTACAAGATGTGCGTCACTGATCCCCAATTTATTGTAGTGATATAAAATGGTTGTTTCAATGCTTCAATTGTTAAAAATGGCTCATTTTTACGAGCGCGAAGCGCCAGCCGCTCGACAAATGTTTTATAGCTAAGTAGTTCACCCGGAGGGGGGAACTCCGTTCGTAAATGGACGGGGATGCTCGTCGTACCTTTTAGGGGTCAAAATCTGCAATCTGGTACCTTTTAGGATGTCTCAGACTTAGGTGGACTACCAAAGACATAGCTGGTACCTTTTAGGGACTGTTTTGGGGTAAATAAACTATCTAAAATAAGCATGAAAGGGACGATTTCGATGATCTGAATTGAATCTTCAAAGCACATCGATAACAAATGTTTCATTACTTTAATTCTTTATTATTGTTTTTGAATTGGTACCTTTTAGGGGTAAAAATGAATTGTTACCACTCCCACTCAGGTACCTTTAAGGGGTCATTTTTAAAATTTCCGACGAGCATCCCCGTCTTCTTATATATAGGAGTAATTCACAACCAGCCTAGTCCCCATTCTGTGACGTCACGTTTTGAAACGAGAGACGGGATAGCCTGGGGACTAGGCTGGTTCACAACGTTCCCCCTGCCTCCCCTGCTTTGAGGGCATTTTAGAGATCATAAGACGGCTATAGATTGCTATTGATTGCTGTAGATAGCTATGGGTGTCAATATAAATCATGTCTTAATTCAAAGGGTTTACATTTAAATGGGAAAGGGATTGGCCTGTTAGCCTCTAATTTTAATTATCATTTTAAACATAATTTATGATCATCTATTGAAGAGCAGAGTAGCACTAATTTAGTAAATCACATTACTAGTATTAGTGACCAAAATAACTTTGAATCATATAACTCTTCTCTACTCGATTTATTGCAACTTCCTAAATCCTCTCCTTGTATACATATGTAGCTATTTCAAAAAAGGTTGACGGGGCGAATGGTGATTGGTGATTGCACGACCGAAAGGAACTATGGTCATGTTATTAGACCGCTATCCGGGGCGAAGATATGAATCGCCTATCGACCACTGTCCAATAAGGTCTTAACTGCATGGTACCTGCATTGCTTGGGTATATCGCCCTTCGCTCTCGCAAAGACCATACACGAACGTACAATGCAACATTTTCCGCTACAACATCGCGCGTAACATTGCAGAGGTGGGCGCAGAGTGCAAATGTTCATGTTGCGCGCGACGAGTTGCAACGACTTTTACAGGGATGTCAGTCTATCGTAGTGTGTCCAGGCCTTACGATCTGGAGCTAAATGTTTTTATAATATCTACAATCAAATACATAGCAGCCTTTCCAAACTCCTTTACTTTAAACGTTTTACTGAGCGGCTCCCGCTTGGCGCTCGCAAGAAATAAATTCATTATGTTCTAAATCTGAGCTACAAAGGAACCAAAGCCAAAGAGACTTTGTGGAGTGATTCACTTCTTGTACCACAAGAACATTTCTACTCAACCTGAAAATACTCGATGCGAACACCTATACTTCAACTTTTGCCTCAGCTACTCGCGCTTTGCGTTTGTATTTTTGCATAATTAAAAGTAATATCATCCGATCCTAGTACTGTATGGGCCTACTACATATATAGAAGTATGTATACAAAGTAGTCATTAACTTTAATTGAATGATGAGTCTCAAATAATATGTCATGACCGAGTGACCTTGAGGTTTTCCACGATAACATGAGGCAGCCAATGTGGATGGCAGAAACAATAAAAATTGTTCTGATAGTGGTAGTAAAATGACGCAATCATTAAAGCCACGGCTTCACGAGCGATTTTTTGCTTGCGCTGGTGACGCGATTTTTTCCAAAATCACCAACGCGCGGGGTGGCTACATGAGTGACAAATGCTAGCAACATCATTCAATTTGTCCGCCATTTTGAAAAAGATCCAAGCCTTAATTTCATTCTTGCACCTTATTGGCTGAATAAACTTTAGTCGCGTCTCGAGTGCAAGGAAAAAGTTGCAGAGTGGCTACACGAGCGACAAAGTCCACGAATACGTTGTGAAAAATTCAATCTCAATTAATTTCTCGCAACTTTGTTTGGCGATTTTTTCAGCTGTCGCGTCGCCTGTGCAAGAGTGGCTACACGTGCGATTTCCTCGTGTGTTGGTGATTTTAAAAAATCGCGTCGCCAGTGCACGCAAAAAATCGCTCGTGAGACGTGCCTTAAGAATCGATACAAGCGTAGCTCAACCCAAATTTAGAAATACTCGTGACCTATCCAACTGAGCGAACTAATTGCGCAAGGCATAGTCGGTCAAAACGTCCAGCCCCTCACTATTTGTGTAATTTTGAAAATCATTTCTCGCGTGTTTTTTGGATAATTCACAGAGACAATTTTATTCTGTATACACTAGTTTTGGACTTCCTATAGCTAAAACTCAAAATACATTGGATTAAATTGTCTTCAGTTTTGAGTAGAAAAAAGGGGGGGAGGGGTGGGGGAGGATGAATCGCTAGTCTGATTTGGCTAGAATGTTTTATCCGCTCAGCTGGATGCAGAAGGACAGACAACTCAAAACCATCTTCAATTCGTTTTTTACGTTTTTTACAACAATTATGGTTTGAGAAAATATAATGCTAATAATGATGATGATGATGCTGCAAAATATGATGCCAGTGTTTAGGGAAGGTTCATTTAATATGACGAGGGGGGGCATGAAGATTTCAAGAGGGGGCCCTTTGATTTTTAAAAGATGTTAAGGGGGCTTCTGAATTTTTGGGATGGTCAAAAGGGGGGCCTCAAGTTTTTATTCATATAAGGGGGGGGGGGCTATGAAAATTTTCCGGGTTAGATTTCCAAATCTTCATGCCCCCCCCTCGTCATATTAAATGAACCTTCCCTTATGATAATGACGATATCAATGTGACACAAATGTCTCATAAAGTCAAATGCCATCCCCAAAACAGTTTCCTAATTATCAACCCAACAGTTTACTACAAAATGTATCTGTAGTCAATTATATTTGTATTCACTCATTAATCCATTTGTTCGTTCTTTCATTCGTTCATTTTTTCACATATTTGTTTATTCATTTATTCGATCATAATCAATCCATCCATCCATTCATTATTCATTTAGGCCTTCATTCATGCATTCATGCGTAGCTAGGAAATGGAGGCAAGAGAAGAGTCATTTTTTATTGATGCCAAAAAAAACCCCTAAGAAATATTAGAAGGAAAGAAAACTGTAAAACAAGTCTTTGTTTGAAATAAATATGATATAATGGTCTCAGTTCCATATATCATATAGTTCTTTTTTTCCATTTTGAGCCATTGTTGAGCTCGTTCTGAAATCAATTCCCGCGCGTAACCGCCGCTCAAGAAATTTTCTAATAAATTGTCAAAATGCACGATTCTTGATAAAACGAATATTGCAGTTAGACATGCATTGGTTTCTGCAAGGTTACTAAAAATCAAACCGCCAATGACTTATATAACTCGTTGATTGGATTAACATCGATTAGTCTGATTATGGAAGCTCCTCAGTTGGGCTTCCTGCGGTGGTCGTGACCTTATACCCACACAGGAACCCCATGCAACTGTAATAGAATTAGTTTTAATCAAGACATCTTTAAATTTGATAATTGATCATAGCTCTCACAAATTCAAACATAAAGATTGGACCGGCTTGTAAAGCTTTTTAGGGAATTATAAAATAGTCAGTTGGAATAATCAAATATTGACAATATGAACTACTGTAATTTCTTTAGCGAAAAAAATAGACATGAGCTATAAAAGAAACTAGAGAAAAAAAATGAAGCAAAAATAAGACCGAAAAATTAAAAAGAAAGAAATATAGTCTACTGTGGGACTCGAACCAGGCCCTATATGGCTCGGAAGTCAGAAACATTACCACTTTACCACTAATCGATTAATTATTTTAAGAAGTTACGTTTTGTGTATTTATGGTCAATTTATGGTCGTAGCCCCAAAAACAACAAGCTATTGGACAAATGTAAAAAGAAAGTTTTTCTATGAAGTACAATTTCGCTATGAATAAAAGAATTACTCGCCAAGCTCTGTTTCAGAGCACAGGCAGCCCAGCCACTTCTCCTGACGATGTTTATTTTAATAATTTATTTACTATTTTATTGATACGCTAAAAAGACAAAAAATAGTTTTGTCCCGCGGGATCGCCACAGGAAACCCATTCACAACAAACGCGCGATATTACCACAGGAAACCCATGCATAACAAGCGCGCACGCCAACAAAAAGAAGCAAATTTTAAAAAACAAGCGCGCGCATTTTTTGTCTTTTTAGCGTATCAATAAAATAGTAAATAAATTATTAAAATAAACATCGTCAGGAGAAGTGGCTGAGCTGCCTGTGTTTCAGAGAGGGTGTTTTACGCGTGGTGATCATTAGTTTGGGCTACCTGTGTCGTTTGTCAATTCTATTAAGACCATTGGGAAGAAAAACAAATCTCGCTAAAAATCAATAAAATTCTGAAAGCTTGGTAGAAATGTCTCTTTTCTTATTTAGATCAGAACTTTTGGAGTCTTTTGGGCTGGTTTTTTGACGGATTTGTACACGTTTTGTAGAAAAGCAAGCATAGGAACACGAGGCATAGCCGAGTGTTTCTCTTTCTTTTCGAGTGCTCTACATTTTCCAGAGCGTTTATATCACAGTACAGAGATATAAGCGATCGTTTTATATTGCTTTTATAAAATATTTCGACGTTTTTTGAGCGAGCCATGTCTCTGTCCTCTGATATAAACATT
This sequence comes from Telmatactis stephensoni, assembly GCA_029948255.1. NCBI lineage: Eukaryota > Metazoa > Cnidaria > Anthozoa > Actiniaria > Isophelliidae > Telmatactis > Telmatactis stephensoni. The sequence goes on from JALIZF010001924.1 coordinate 1,531,923, forward strand.
GTAGCCAGCCAATCAGCGCGCGCGTTATATCTCAAATAATAACTTTATATAAAAACATGTCAACAATATTTCTTCTCGTCCTTTCATGTATAGTATAAAGAACGAGAGAGAGTGTTTTATCGGATATAAAGATCCGAGCCGTAGGCGAGGATCTTTATACCGATAAAACACGATCTCGAGTTCTTTATACGGCTTAAAAAACTCCAACACATATTAGAGTTGTTCTCTAAAAGAAATTCAAAAATATCTTCATTTTTCTTGGAGAAAATCGAGGTTAAAGTTGATGTAAATTAGGCCGAATCTTTATCAGATATAAAGACACTCGTCACGGTGGCGATTTTCATTGTGTTTGCCTTATGAATTATTAATGAGTTTTTTAATTATATATAATTTTTGTTTTGTATTTATTCCTTTTTACAACTATTTTGATACCTGTAAGTTCTGTCACTGTGAATTACCGAAAACTCAACAAGAACGTGAACCGATTATTTCAAAAGCTTATATTTCAACCACGAAGTCGGTGATCCCCTTTTATATTTTATGTATTTTAGAGGTTCTAAGTAAACTTTCGTTGTTCAAAATTTAAAGAAAAAAATGTGGTTAAAACTTATCGAAATCACACAAGCTTTAGCAAACTACAGGCAGATACCGTTACAAATCGAATCCAACCATGGTTACAATAAATGACGAAAACTTGTACTTGTTGGCATCTATCCAGAACTATTCACACATTATGCTTATTTCATTTTCCTACCAAAAAAATTCCGTCTGTTCTCGCGTTACTTACGTATTACGCGCACAGAAAGAGGGTCCACTTTGGCGCCATGTGACTCCTCAGGGAAGTCGGTGACCCCTATTTTTTATTTGCTCATTTAACTTCTATAATGATGTTTTTTCACCATAAAAATTTAGAAGAAAAAAATGTGGTTTGATCAATTGACCGCGAACGTCCTTAAACTCAATACGTGTTTTTTTGGGGGACTGGAGTAGATTTCGTAGTACTGTGAAATCATGGCACGGTTACGGCAGGAATTTCGAATGTTTTTTTTTTAATACAACACGGCACTAACACGGTTACGGCACGGCGCGGCCCTTTTTACACTCATACGAAATCTGCTCTAGTGGATCGTGACTCACGGCCAGTTCCAGGTGGCGAGTTCGTACTCAAAATGTTTTCGTTTTCGTTTTTTTATTTCAACATTTACTCTTGTGCTGGTAGAGAGTTAAAAACGAAGCCAAATACAACGCGGGCGTTCCCTGTGAGGAAAAGAACCCTTATCCACGAGTTACCATACTTACATACGGGTCTTATGTTTCGCACGCCTGTCACGTGATCTTATTCGCACCTCGCGGGAAGTTCGAAGTAATGGTGTTGTTTAAATTTATGGCCTCAAAATCATCGAATTTTAACGAATTTTATAGAAATTTAGTCGTATTTCAAGAGCAGTTTGAGTGAAGAATAAAAAACAAGTCAATTTTACGTCCAAGAGGTAAGAATTACGTTGTTTATTTGATGTATTTTACATGCAAAATGTTCAACTCAACATATTTCCTTGCGTAAAATGTCTCAAGAATATTTCTAACAACATGTTGAAAGCTTTAGATATCCGTAAACCAACCAATGCATGCAAAAAAATGCTCAAATGTTCCAGCAATTTAACATTTTACTAAAAGAAAAATGTTTCTGAATCCCAAGTCTTTATCCCAGGTGTTGAGTTGATGAGGGTGGGGGTGCACTTATAAGTACATTCTGTCTGTTTGTCTGTCCGTCTGTCTGTCTGTCTATCCTTAAATTTGAAGGGGGAAAAAACACTCGTACTTCTTCATGAAGCCAAGCAAGAAGCTACAGCATCCTTTCCTTTCATTTATCTGAAGCCACAAAAGATGAAAACAGTGCATGTATTATTAAACCAATTTGGTGTTAGTGCCATTTAGGGAGTTGTAATAGGCCATTTGCACGATGGCGTCATTTTACTACAACTACCAGAATGCGACACTAGTGAAAAACGTCTGCGCATGCGTGCATATTACGATGTTTTCTTAAGAAATGTGTGAGTTTTAGCTTGAAATGAAATGTTCGTGTTCTCGGTGTATACATAAAATTTCTCTTGTATACTTTTGTAAGACAAAGATGTTGCATTAATGAAGACATTATATGAATACTGGCCCTAAGTTTCAAGAAATAACCTTAAGTTTTGACATTTTGTGAAAACCATTGTTGAAGGCAAGCGTAAAAGCGAAATTTGCATAAGTTTACAAAAGCACGAAGACTTGACTACGAGCATGCGCAGACGTTTTTCACTAGTGTCCCAGAATGCTCTGCAAATTTTCTTTCTTATTCAGATTTTTATTCCCTTTTGAGAATAGTAGAACAATTGGCACTAATTATTTTACAAAAGAAAGTGGGCAAATAATTCTGGTAGTTGTAGTATATGACGCCATCATGCAAATGGCCTATTAAGGCATACATAAGTGCAAAAGTTTATATTACTCACTTAACTATCACACTTTGTGCACAGAATTTTGCTGTTATACAATTAATATAGTATCAATATTTCTTGTATTCTAACAGCCAGTAGTAATACAAATCCCTCCTACCCAAGAGGCCCAAGATTAAGTCCTATCAAATACCTCCAAGATTGTGCCAGGATCATATCAAAGACATCCAAGATCAAGTCCCATCCCAACAAAGACATCCAAGATCAATTCCCATCTCAACAAAGATATCCAAGATCAAGTCCCATCCCAACAAAGACATCAAAGATCAAGTTCACCCACAAATACATTCAATCAATACATTTCTATGATTCATTATGATAGTATGTCACATTGAACTGCAAAACCTGATTAGAGGACATTTATGGCTAGTATGACCCTAAATTGATTATTTTGGCACTGGATGTTATCCCAAAATTGACTCTGATTGGCAATTGAAAGTTTTGTAGTCCTCTAGTCTATCCTTATATTGGAGAGTCACTAATTAACACTTTTAATTGATTGCATCTTACCTTGGAACTTACAATCACTTACTGACACAAGTTACTGACACCTTACCAACCACTTGCTGACTCCTTACCAACCACTTACTGAAACCTTACTAACCACTTACTGACACCTTACCAACCACTTACTGACACCTTACCAACCACTTCCTGACACCTTACCAACCACTTACATGTACTGAAACCTTACCAACCACTTACTGACACCTTACTAATCACTTACTGACACCTTACCAACCACTTACTGATACCTTACCATCCACTTACTGACACCTTACCAACCACTTCCTGACACTGTACCCCACAGTTACTGATATATCATACCAACTTCTTCCTGACACATTATCAACCACTTACTGACACCTTACCAACCACTTACTGGCACCTTACCAACCACTTGCCTAATCAACCACTTCCTGACACCTTACCAACCACTTCCTGACACTTTACCCAACAGTTACTGATATAGTACCAACTACTTCCTGACACCTTACCAACCACTTCCATACTGACACCCTACCAGCTACTTTCTTCACCTTAGCAACCATGCACTTCCTGATACCTTACAAACTGCTTACATGTGAAACCATTATGTACTGACCTTACCAAACACTTACTGAATTTAGTATAATTAGTAAATCATTGGTTTGACATTAATGTGGCAGAGAAAAATTCAAATGTCTAGCTTTCTCAGTTCTTGTGAAAGAATTAGTTTTGGTGGTAATTAGCAATCAGTCACAACTTACTTTCTAGCCCAAGGTAATTGTTTTGGAATAGGTTTTATGACTGGCATGCAATAATTGAAAACTAAGGCAAGAATGATTATGTTGAATGTTTTACAAACGTTTTTGATCAAATGATGATCTTTCATAATTAAAAAGAAAATGCATGTAGCCAGTTAATATATAATTTGACTTGGTTTAGAATTTGAGCTTAAATGTGATTTAACTCCTGCCAGTGGCTCTCCAATATCTATTTCTTTATTGTTATCAAATTGTCATTCTACATTTACTGCTGCAAATTCACTGTATAGGATAATAATGTAATTTATTGTTAAGCAAAATACTAGTAAAGCAACATACCTCCACCGAGGTCCTGCCAGCACCATAGATATGCTACCTCACTGGCCAGTTGCCTGGTGGTGCTTGCTGTCCCTGCTGGAGTCATACTTGAGGTCATAATCAGTAAATCAATGGCTTCCCTGGTGTTGGAGGTTATCTGTGAGGATGTCTGCCTGCTCACTGCAGATTTCATGGGTGTATCTTGATGTCATTCATATAACCCAACAGGGTGAAGGTTAGTGTAAATATGAGTATGGTTATATTCAGGCTTACTGCACTTTGGATCGCATATGGTGCCAGTACTGACATTGGGGCATGTGATCAACTGAATACATTCCTTTACTGCTGCTATTAAAATGGAATTATTAAACTGATATAGGCCAAAACCAGGAACAAAGTCTGTATTAAGTAGGTTGAACTTCTGATGTTTTCTTCACCAATGATATAACAAATTTTTAGATTTTGACCACATTGATTTTGGCCACATTTTTAGTGTTTTTTTGGAATGACCTCAAATGAGCCAAAAATGGCCATTTTACTATCATGTAGCAGATTAATTTTTAGAATTTGGCCACATGCCAAAAATAGCTGATAGTAAAATGCTATGGATAACTGATTTATTTTTTCAAAATCCAAAACTCCAAATTTACATTGCAACTGGTTGGTAATATATTTTAAAAGTTGATATCATAATAATGAAATTGTCAGATTTCTTGCAAAAAAAAAAGCTAAAATGAGAAATATGTACTAATGTTCTTCATTCGATGTAAAGTCTTATTATGTAAGACAAGTTAAAAACAATTTTTTTGAAAATGACAACAAAGGAAAAATTCACTTCAAACAATGAAATAGTGAGAAGAATTTTAGACAAAATTGCCCCTAAGGTTTTGAACTTGGGCCTTTATCTGAAGGATGATGTCAATGATATCACTTTAAAGTAAGATTTTAACTTTCACTTATTTAAATAATTCAATATCACAAGACATACTCCACACTTGGATAATGCTCGTTTTTGTGGTTGGACTGGACAAATTTTCATGTCCTTTTGTCTAAAATCGTTCTTCCTGAGGAAATTATTAAGAAATTAGGGATATTTTGGCAGAATTTAAATTCAATTGGAAAGTGCAGATTAGCTAATAGAAAAACAACAAAAAATATGAAACCCTTATTGTCTTATTGAGCATATTTTATCATTAAATATTTTCAGAAATTACATTGCAATTTTTAAATAAATTAATTATACTCAATCATGTAGTAATAGGAATAGCTATAAAGATATTTACATTGACAATAACAAGAGTTAGAGAGCAGGATACAAAAATACAGTGTATTTTAAGATATATGTAACTGTCAGTCAGAAGAGTCAAAAAGACAATTCCTGAAGGGAAGTTGGAGACTTATAAAACTTTAAAACTTTAACTTTTTTATAGTTTCATTTGATATTTGAAAAAAGGATAGAAATTAAAATGGTGAATTTTGTAACTCAGTACTGTATGATACATGTATCTTCATTTGACAAAGTGAGTTTTTGGCTAGTAATTGGCATTCCATTGGTAATTCCATTCCATTGTTGGTGAAGAAAATATTGTGAAAATGTGACTTAGATAAAAAGTGGATAAAATAAGTGAATTTCTTCTATGTTAGTTGTGAATTTTTATTAATAATTAATATTTTTTAATCAAAAATATTTCAATCAAAGATTTCAATCAAATCTCAAGGTTAGATACTTTCTGATTATCACTGAAAGAATTTTTATTTTTCTCAAGACAAACTTGATCTTTTTCCTTCATTAAGTTTTCCTTTGATATTTTTCTTCCCAAAATGAATTTTTAATTTTTGTAGATAAAAAACATTTCAATATCTGACAATGATTGGCAATTTTATTTGTGTATATTTATACTAAAATTCATATTTGCATGGCTATTTCTTTAAGTGCCCACGTACATTTCTCAGCTTTTAGTGTTTCTTGTGTTGCCTCAGAGCTCTATCAAGATTGCTTGAGATTTTAACTTAAGAGGAGATATTTTCACTTTCAAGCAATAGTCAACTGAAGAATAAGTGTCATACAATTAAAGCCAAAGTTTATTAAAGCCAAAGTTATTACTTTCAGAAAGTTTAGGTTATTTGTAAGTAGTTTTGATTGATAAAAGTTGGATAAGTGTTAATCCAAAGTGAAAATTTGAAATTGAAAATGAGTTTTAGGCCTTCTTTTGCTCAATTGCCATGATATGATTCACCTTGAAAGCTGCTAAATTTGAATATATTATACAGGATAACAACTTTGTACAATTCAAAAGATCATTTTCAAATAGGCATTGTATCTTAGTAGATCAATTCCAGACTAACAAAAATAGTAGTTGAGAGTAACTTGATCCAAAATAGAAAAGTTGAATTGAAAGTTTGGGCAGGCCTAGTTTTTGGCACTTTTAGCCTTTTGAAAAAAATTCTAAATCCAATGATTAGGATTTTAGCATTATTAATCAGCTAGAGATTTAGCATTTATAAGTTATAACAAGATACTTATTATAAAGTTTGCATATTTCATTAAGAGCAGTGTTTGCGATTCATAGTTAAGCACTACTAGTATCCATAGCAACATGGCTGATTGGCCTTCATTTTAAATCAGACTGTTCAACCTACTTCTTTCATTCTGTTTTCTCCTTTTGTTTCTATATCGTTAATGATTGTGTTTTGGTACCAGTTGTACTGGAATGTATTCGCTTTTATTAGTTAGGGGGTTGGGGTCAGTTCGAACAGCAGCAGCAGTTAGAGTGCACACACTTAATCCGTGAAACATAAATAGTACAAAATAGTGCTAAATTATGGTAATTCCTCTGTTTCCTATTGTTTAATCAACGCTATTTACTACTAATTAGTAGTGTTTATTTCACGGATTAAGTGCATGCACTCTAGAAGCTTATTGATCATGTGCCCTAAGAGTATCTGACACCATCACTGCTTTCACTGGGTAGTACAGAATGGATATATCTAGCACTCATATTTACACTCTCCTCCCCCTAGCGGGTTATATAAAAGTCACAGGATATCCCATGGGGTCTGTGGTGGGTAGGTCTTAGGCATCCTTGCAGATGGCCTTCGGCACCAGGGGGGTCTTGATTTGCTGATTATGGTCTTAAAGTATGACTCTAGCAGGGGCAGTGAGTACTGCCATAAAGGTAATGGTCATAATGGGGTAGTAATACTAGGTGCTGGTGGGGCCTCGGGAAGGTATTTTTTTTTAAAGTCAAATGTACAAAAAATAAATAAAATAAAAAAAAAGTCAAGTGAAATGGGCGTGTACCTTATAGAGATGGCATAACATTAAACTGCATTTTCATAATAAAGAGTTTTATTGTGTCAATAACAACAATTTACAACAAACTAAATGACTACATCACATATAATATCTAAGTTAAAGGAAAAGTCCAAGAAACACTAACTAAAGTATCATTTCATGGACTTCCCTTTCACACATTGACCAATACAATGTTTAAACTGTCATGTGAGAAATGTATCAATCTATGATTGCAAATAAAACTGGGCAAAATATTCCTTTTGAGATATAACTAAAGGAACCAAATTCTTGCACGGTTACCATGGCAACTAAATGATTAAGTGGTAGTCATGGTAACTGTACTGCTCCGTTATCTCCCAATAATCCAATGCAATTTTAGATTGATACTTTCTTACTGACAGTAAATTTTTGAACGGTCAACAGAAAACCATGGACTTAACGTCATGTGAGAAATGTATCAATCTATGATTGCAAATAATACTGGGAGAATTATTCCTTTCAATAGTGAACTTCAGATTTGACAACAGATTTGAGCTTTTTGATGACGACATGCAACTTCATGGCATAAAATAGATCTTTACTATGTGTGTTGACATTTTACTTTTGATTTACTATGTTCTTGTATCAAACAAAACATTTTATAACCTTCCTTGATTCTTATAAATAGTATATTACCGTATTTCTTATTATGAAGTGAAAAGTTGGGCCAATGGACTCTATGCCTTGGAAGCGAAAGAGTTTAGAAGTGAAACCACCTGATTCCATACTGAATCATAGCCAATTTTCCATTTCTGACAATGTTTCAATCTATGTACAGGACTACGGTTCAGTACCAACAACTCACGCAAGGCCAATTTAAAACTTGTACTCAAACGAGTAAATTCATTTTCCGAGTCAAATCCGAGTCCAAGTCAAATCCGAATTTCGCTATGTACAAATTTGTATTTGGCAAAATGAACTCAGTCTGATATTTCTAAATTTGTACTTAACGAAACGAAATATTTTGCTAAGTACAAATCAGAAAATTTGTACTTAGCGAAATGAACTCTGATATTTCAAAAAGTACTAAATACTTGCATTTATATCACGTTTAAAATATTGGCCGTTTACCTTGAGCCAGCCGGCGACATCGTCGCCATATTGTGTGAGCCAGTGCGCAATAAATTAAACCAAAATATCACAGGCCTTTGTAAAAACGTCCTTTTAAAAAAAATGACAAAACAAACACGAAACATTTAAAAAAGACAAGCAAAGCAAACAGCTGAAAAGTAGAACTAAGCAAAATAGGGTAAAAATGAGCAATATTAGGTAAAGCACACTAATTAGACATAATTCAGCCTCGCAACAAAGATAACACAGGAATCCCGACATATTTGCATTTGGCGCGAAATTCCTTTACTTCTCTTTTCCATCTGTCTGTAAAGATGGCATTCATGTTGCCAAAAGCAGCATCTTCAACTTCATCAATTCAACCCAAGTAAATACGAAAAGATTTAAAAACCCTTCAATGGGAAGACCTTAGCGAGCCTTCATGTTGGGAGACGGGACTTATGGCCTGATTTTCTCTGCAAAACATACGAAAATTGACCCAAATAAGAGAATAATTGTGAAGAAGCTCGCACAAGATGGCGACGATGTCGGCTGGGTCAAGGTAAACAGCCAATGTTTTAAACATGATATAAATGCAAGTATTTAGTACTTTTTGAAATATCAGAGTTCATTTCGCTAAGTACAAATTTGTACTTAGCGAAATATTTCGTTTCGCTAAGTACAAATTTTCATTTCGTTTCATTTCGTTTCGTTTAGCCAAATACAATAAGCCAATCTGAGTCCAATTCAAAAGGCTGAGTCAAGATAAAAAACAAATATTTATGATTAGAAGACTTACATTGCTAGTATTTCACATCATATGTTTATCTGATTAGCTGAAGTAAAGTTTTACATTCTTTTATCTTAATAAACTAAATCGTGTCATCGATAAATACAGAACAACACCAGACCGAAAAACTTACAGCTAAAATGAACAACTGAAATCCCAAATACAATGTAATATTTCACATTGCCTGCCAGCAAAAGCAATAGGCTGTGGAGCAGATATTTTGTGGAGCAGATCCAACAATTTCCAGCAATTCAGATGTTCATAAACCTGGTTAGACACTCGTATAAAACTGGCATGAATTATGATGAATGCTGTGTTTAGTTCGGCAAGTTTCAAGTTTGCAATGTTGGATTAATTGATTGATTGATACAGAAACTCTAAATCATCTTTGGGATGCTGGTTTCATCCTTTCTTTGATACATTTTAAATGCTTCTGGGAGGCTAGCTCGTCTTGTCTTTCTTTCCTCACCAAGGACCCTTCTGTAAACCATATATATGATGTTGGCATCCTCAATAAAGATTATCATTATTATTAAACAACTGTTGTTTTGTTGGGCTTTCTGTGGTAACCACAAAATGGCTGCGTCAAAGTTTGTCGTTGTTTACTTGATTCTTTTGTAAAACTTTTGACAAGCATGAGTTGATAAATTAGCAATGTAAGCCTGCTATTAAAGGTCAATTTTTAGATAGTTTTATCTTGACTCGGCCTTCTGACTCGGACTTGGATTTGACTCGGACTCGGATTGGACTCGGTGATTAGTTGAACTCTTACTCAAACTCATACTCATAGTCACATCTGAAGTTCACTAATATTATCTTATAACTAAAGGAACCAAATTATTGCATGGTAACCATGGCAACTAGTTGATTGATTGGTAGCCATGGTAACTGTACTATTTTCTCCCAATAATCCAATGCATGTAATTTTAGATTGATACTTTCTTACTGACAGTAAATATTCAATGGTCAACAGAAAACCATGGGCTTAAAGTGCATTCACACTTAGAGACTATCTTAAAGTGGGACGACGATGAAATTAGTGCCCTTATTATTTTTATATTTGTTGACATCCTTATAGCATTCATATTAACATGTCAAAGTGATTCTGTCGGACGATAAAAAGAACATCCTCAAAAGGAGCTATTTTCCTCTGCCTTTATCGGGCCCCATTATTCAAAGGAGCACTTGGATGAAAATTTAATCAACGAATGAGAATGACTTAAAAACTCAGTCACACCGATAATTATGGCCCCAACTATCAACATGAAGCAACATTTTCTTCTTATTTAGAGGAGACGGATAGAAATTGTTAAGTGTTTTAGCATCTAAATTTTGAGTAACTGACATCATATGACGTTCTCAACGCTATTGTTCTCTTAGGTTTTAAACACAAATTTTTCTGTGATAATCTGCTTTAAATGCATTTTTTGGCGCGAGAGTAGTAAATTATTCAGCTATATTCACTTTCTGATAAAAATAATCAGTTTTCACTTTTCATCAATTTGACCTTTCAAAGTACCAGATGGATTAATGGCGGACGGCATTTAGAGACAATTCAACTCAAAATTTTAGGTATATAATTTTTTCCCAATGTTTTTTTTAACATCGGATTTCTATTCTACTCAACTAATATTTTGATTTTTAATCCGAAAAATTGTCTTTCAAATGGTCAAGATTTCATCGTCATCCCACTTTAATTCTTAAGCAAATTATAATTTAGTCAAGACATTGTCAGAACTTCCAACTACTAAGCCAATCAGGATTATTTTGTTATGGTAACAACTTCCCACTTGTACAGATATCTGCTCTATTACAACTGTAATCTACAGATATCAAATCTTTGTGCAGAAAAAGTTGTTCCTTCCCAGAAAGACAAATTTATATAAATTTTGGATTTGATAAACTTCAGGGGGTACAGACTTCCATACATGTAGTTGCCTTTTTCACAAAAACATTTTGAATTATGATTATTGATGATCTATCAAGTGTGAATGCACTTTCTGAACTTAATTATATATTGTAGCAGAACCCAGTCTACAAGCATCAAACTCTATTAAAGTCAAATAACTAAGAACAATGAATCACTAATGCACTAACAGGTCACGTGACCCTATCGGCCTAAATCAAGCAGCACTATCAAAAGACTACCTCAATATTAGTAAAAGGGCAAAGACTTTCAGCTCATAAGATGTAATACAGGAGAAATGACAGTAAATTAATTTCAAATTGGATATTTTCCTGAGATTTGTTTTTGATAAGTGCAGATTAGAGGTTGGGAGGCCTTCATTTCTGTAATCTATTAACTTCAATAACACCTGATGCTTATTTTGGTTCCCATCAAGTAAACTTTGAGTTTTAACCATCTTCTGTGTATATTAGTAGTGGAAAGTTATTTCATTTGTACTTAGGAACTCTTTTTTAATGAAAAACTAGCAATAATGACTCCCAAGTAATTTCAACAGAGCTGGTATACTGGTACATAGAGAAGAGTTTGAACAATTTTGCTGAATATTAGCTTGTGTACAGCCATTCCCCCCCCCTCCCTACAGGGAAAAACAGGCTGAGAGAATGTCTGTGCAATGGTGTTCTTAATTGTATAATTCCAGGTCACATGAGGTTCTCAAGATTTTGAGAACAAATCTGATTGGTTGTTAATCTTTTGCCAATCGAATTTCAAACCAGAACTAAAACAAACACTGTTTTACTACTGAATTCTCTATTTACATTGACAATATATCACTAAAAATATTCCTGGACATGGCAATTTCACTACTGGATGTCAAAGGCTTCTATTTTGTTCTTAAGGTGGCCCATACCTATTGATTTGTTTGTTGGGCATGAATTTCAATCGCGTCCTTTTACATCTAAACCTTGTCCGATTTCTGAGAAATTTGCAGCCATTTGTCTACAAGCCTTGAAATTTGTACCGGTAATTATTTTTCTGCGAATTAGATCAAGTAATTCGAGATATCAGACGATTGTTAAAAATGGCTTTTTGAGAAAAATTGGTCATAAATCCAAAATTCCAAGGTGAATTTTTTTTCTATTTCGTCAATCAAGTATAAAGGCATAGAGGACTACATACAACATGTATCGTGCCAATTGGTGCCTTAGAAGTTGCGATACAAAATTTGTGCTGCCTGTTACGACGCAAAATTATGTAGTCAAAACTACCGCCAAAATCTCAACAAAATTTCAAAAACAGCGAGAACTATATCTGCTGTAAGAAAGACAAATACCTATTGTAACTTGTAAACAAAATTTGGAGAGATGAGAAGCTAAACGCCAATGTTATCCTCAAGCAAACTTGGGGAGTAATTTTTGTGACCACGAGGCGAGCGTTGCGAATTTGTATTACATCGACTTCTACAAATTCTGTCGAATTGTTTCGTGAAATTTTCTCGGTATGGGATAGAACAAGATGTTAACATACCTGTTGCCAAGTGTCGTTGTGTTTGCTGCACTAGGTATAATTCAGTAAGCTTCAAAAGTAAGCAACTTCATCAAGTCGACGTTTGAGCTACCAAGGTAAAACCCTCACGGTTTGTTAATTTATTCAAAACGACACCTTATTATCTGTTGCAAAATTCCGCACGGGATCCAGACTTTTGGGAATAAAGACAGTAGTTCTCTGAATACAATTGCTTCTGAGTCTAAATCCCGTGTGGAATTTTGCAACAGATAGTAAGGTGTTGTTTTGAATAAATTAACAAACCATGAGGGCTTTACCTTGGCAGCTCAAACGTCGACTCGATGCAGTTGCTTACTTTTGAAGCTTCCTGAATTATACCTAGTGCAGCAAACACAACGACACTTGGCAGCAGGTATGTTAACATTTTGTTCTATCCCATACCGAGAAAATTTCATGAAAAAATTCGACAGAATTTGTAGAAGTCAAAGTAATACAAATTCGCAACGCTCACCTCGTGGTCACATAAATTACTCCCCTAGTTTGCTTGAGGATAATCATTGGCGTTTAGCTTCTCATCTCTCCAAATTTTGTTTACAAGTTACAATAGGTATTTGTCTTTCTTACAGCAGATATAGTTCTCGCTGTTTTTGAAATTTTGTTGAGATTTTGGCGGTAGTTTTGACTACATAATTTTGCGTCGTAACAGGCAGCACAAATTTTGTATCACAACTTCTAAGGCACCAATTGGCACGATACATGTTGTATGTAGTCCTTTATGCCTTTATACTTGATTGACGAAATAGAAAAAAAATTCACCTTGGAATTTTGGATTTATGACCAATTTTTCTCAAAAAGCCATTTTTAACAATCGTCTGATATCTCGAATTACTTGATCTAATTCGCAGAAAAATAATTACCGGTACAAATTTCAAGGCTTGTAGACAAATGGCTGCAAATTTCTCAGAAATCGGACAAGGTTTAGATGTAAAAGGACACGATTGAAATTCATGCCCAACAAACAAATCAATAGGTACGGGCCACCTTAATTATATCTATCAAATGCCGAAGTCTGTGTGAAGCCTGACAGCTTTGTAGGCATGTCATTCGAATCAGACCAAAGGAGAAATGTCAGAAGTCTATCAGCAATTTGTGTTTAAATAGTCATGCGAATATTCAGCAAGTACACAGCAGTAAACATACATAAAACATGATTTGACTGCTTTGATTACATGACATTTTTAGGACTTTTTTAAAGAGGTTCAGAGTCGATTGGACTCGACAACTGACTCTGCTGACATTCATCTTGCATGAACAAAACAATTCCTCTTGCACAGAACAAAACAATTCATCTTAGATTTCTCTCTGCTGTGATCTCTAACTCGGTGTTTATCCACATTTTAAAAGATTCAAATAAAGTGTTTCTAACCTGCCATTATTCATTATATTTTCTACAAAAAGCTTTTTCTCTGTGTAAATAACTTAAATTACATATGCAAATTTATTACCTGGAACACGATTAAGAATGCCATTACACACTGTCAAACATTTCCTACCCATTTTTTCCCCATAGGGGGAGGGATGGGAAACGGCTGTACACAGGCTAGCTAAATGTGTAGTTCCAGAAAATATCCATACCCCACCACAGAGGGAATTGGAAATTCTGGGGGGTAGGGTGGTCAAATACCCTTTGAAAATCCAATTGAACAAAATTTCCAGAGAGTTGGACTTTTAACGGGCTCACAAATGACTGGAAATGGGATAACATCTTTTATTTTAATAAAAACTTACGTGAAATAATTCAGTTTTACACATTTTCATCAATTCTAAACGATTTTTGTCCTTTGGAAACGATAAATTGAAGAAAACATGCAACCTTCGATGAGTCCTTGGATGCGAACTCGAAGACAACATGGCTGCCAACATTCGTATCCAGTCCCCAGACACAGGAAACCCAACGCCTAAAATGCTTTGGCTGCAAACAAGTTTTCGTAAACAATGGTGTATCTTTTGAGAAATGTTATGCTTGTCGATAAGAAATGGCCATTTTTCACAAGAAAACCATGACATCCTTTTAACTAAACGAATCAAAGAAATTTTCGCATGCCGCTGTTGAATGGCGTTCGATTACAGAACGATCGTAAACTTTGCTTCATCGGCATAGAGATACAGTAAAACTTTCTGCTTCATTCAAACTGAAAGAGTTTTAAAATAAGCCAAATGTTAACTAGTCTCCCAAATAAGTTTGGTATAGCCTTAGAACTCATCAAAAGTCTGATTTTATGGTTTTGAAAACGATACTTTACACGAACTGCCCGGCACAGCGGCTGCACATGGACAGGCGATTGATTACCGATTTTGTTGAACTGTTAACTTTTCTGTTAGTTCTAAACTTCTAAATTGTAACAAAAAATTTCCAGGGGGTATTGAAATGTGGGTTTTCGGAAATTCCAGAGGGGCGGGGGGTCAATATCATAACGTGGAAAATGGAAATTCCGAGAGGTAGGGGGGATGTTATACGAAATTCCCTCCGTGGTGGGGTATGGATATTTTCTGGAACTACACATTGACAAATATATTAAGACACACTTTTCATCATTCAGGAAGGTTGGGCTCAAAATTATATCTTTAACAGATAAATTAAGACATTAAGTTGAGATCCACAAAATATTTAGATGATTTTGATGTTATTGAAGACTGAGTTCTACTACTTATGATATATAATTGTATCTATATTATACAAAGCATTATAAAATATTTGAGATATAACGTGTGCTCTGATTGGATGGCTACCATGTTTATATCAGAGGACAGAGACATGGCACGCACAAAAAACATCGAAAATATTTCATAAAAGCTTATGTCTGTGTACTGTGATATAAACACTCTGGAAGATGTAGAGCACTCGAAAGGCAAGAGAAATACTTGGCTACGTCTTGTGTTCCTAAGCTTGCTTTTCTCTTGGTCTACATCTTCCATCGTGTTTATATCACAGTACAGAAACGTGCGCGCATTTTATATTCAGTAAGAAAAACATGCAACGTATGAAACCCCTTTTGATGGTGTTTCAAAAGTAGAGGTAAGTAGAGGTACTCTTGAGTAGATTTCATATGACTGTGAAAATACACCGTATGGTCACCGCGCAGTTACGGCAGGAATTTTGAATGTTTTTATAGTCAACACAGCACTGACACGGTCACAGCATGGCACAGCCCATTTCACACTCATATGAAATCTGCTCTATGTACAATACATACTATATTTGCAATAAGGTGTACTTCTAGTGGAGGGCAGACAAAATACAGTGGCGGATCCACGATTTTTCAAAGGGGGTTCCGTTTCCTTAAACTGTATATAATTAATACTCTTTTGTTTGGTCGATGTTTGACAAAAAATGGCTTTAATCATTTAATTTACTATCAGTAGTAATGGCACTTAAAGGTAAATTAAACTTCTAAACTTCTAGGGGGGATCCGTGAACCCCTTCGACCACCCTGGATCCGCCACTGAAACACATGGGGACACAATGCACTTGAAAATTTCTTGAAAATTCTCACAGCTATAAGAAACTGCAGTGGTAAAATTTCCTTGGTATTATATGCATACATACAAAATATTACGGTTTACAAATTATCAGTAACTTACAATATTTGGACTGGACCAATATAGAACAATGTCACTGGAAATGTCTTCTTGATCCATGATTTACAACTTGAGTCATTGTGAATAACTTCTGAGAGGACACAAAAAGAATATTAGCAATTTACAACTCTACAACTGTTATGTACGTGTATATATTATGTTATTTCTAAACATCCTCAAATGTAGTATAATTTGAAGTACAGTAATTAATAAGATTAGTAAAGTTAAACATTCCCTGGTAAAACGAGGAAACGCCAAAATGGTGCCTTTGAAATTTTCCGCCAAAAATCAACATGAAATGTACATTAACAGAAATTACAGATAAAAAAGTGTTCTAATAAATAAATATACAATAATTACCTTTACTTTGGTATATTCTTGGTTGTGTAAAGCTGTTTTGTCGTGTTTTATGAACAGCAATTTGCACCTTCATCTTCGACTCCAAATGGTGTAAGGTGGACAAGCAGTGCTATTAGCCAGCGGTTTTGCATAATTACCCTCCCCTCCCCTCCCCACAAAATAATCCAATCGTTCGTTTGTTTTTAAAAAATCCATAATTTTGCAGAAACCAATGCATGCCTTATTGTAATATTCGTTTTATCAAGAATCGTGCATTTTGAAAATTTCTTGAGCGGCGGTCATGTTAAACGCGCGGGAATTTAACTTCAGACCGATCGCGAGCTCCACAGGAGATTTGGGAGGGGTGGGGGACTGAAGAGTTTCAAATCCAAATTTGAGCTTGTTTTGTTGCGTTTAAAGCTTGTTAAGCCTGGCTATGCTATCTTAACTTTCATTTTCTTCCACGCATTTATCGTTCAAAGTTCATGTCATTTTCTAAATCAACCGAAAAGCCGTTGCAAACCACTTAAATACTCGGGGTCATGCTTTTCTACCTGCTCGTGGTACTGAAGACAGTAACTTGATTCTACCAAAGACATCCCTGTGACAGGAAAAGCATGTCAATTCCCAACTTGGGGTTTACCTGGGTCTAAACTGGGAATCTGTTCTATTTTACTTGGGAAGGAAATCTGTAATACCCAAACTTGTAAAATTAGAACAGATTCCCAGGGATTTCCTGGGTAGACCCAGGGAAGCCCCATGTTTGACCCAATTTTTCCCTGTGTGTGTGTGATGATGACGATGGTGGATCACACGCATGACGACGAGGAAGTAGTCGCTACAAACACCTTTGCCTTAGGTTCTTGTCCGAGTGACTCACGCTTTCAGGCTCGCATTTCTGCAGCAATATGATCAATGGTGACAGTATGTCATCACAGGTAATAATTGAGATCCCTAGACAAGTAAATTGAATAGATTCCCATAAATAATTATAAAAAAACTCCATAAGAGTAAAATTAAAAAGGTGGATTTTCAGCCCCACCCCTCTCCACTTTTCATATTCTACCGCCACTGCAAGCTTCCATTGATATATACGGTTTGTTAGAGCAGAGATTTTGTATGAGTATGAAACGGACTGCGCTGTGTCAGTGACGTGTTGTCCTGATAACAACATTCGACAAGAGATCATAATACTAAGAGAGCGAAACTCAGTAGATGTCTGTGCGACGGTTCGCGTCCCGTCTGCGCGCACTTCCAAATTAAAATCAAATTCTCATTGTTTGAAGAACCAGTTGCGCGCGCGATGGCGAAGTTATTAAAATAGCCTTAGTCACCGCGAGCATCGCACAGACATCAATACCGAGTTTAGCGCTCTCTTTGTATTATGGTCTCTTGATTAATATAAAAATTAGGTACTACCTAATAGCGGAGAAAAGGCTTGCTCAAGATATTGACAACTATACCATGGGCTATACTATATACTTTGAAGTCCAGTTGCGACGCAAACTGTGGAGTAATTCGCGAGTCCACAGATTGCGTTGAACTCAAACTATGGACTTTTACTAGCGTCCACATCTCGCGCCAGCGCAAGATATTATAATCGTTCAATATTGAGATTCACATGTCAGATTTCATAATTGACTTGTTGTGGTTCATATTTCTTAGAAATAGGAAGCAAAAATCTCCAAAACCTTTATAATTTAAAATTACAGGACAACATATCTTGATTTGTCTGTCTTTACTATATTGTGACATCTTGTTTTTTGTGGTTGACAAAACTTTTGAGGTTGGACACACTAGGTGAATACTTGTCTCTTACAGATTACACTGATAATACAATTTAAAGTGAGTATTAAAACAGCTACTTGACATAACAAGAGAACAAGGAATTAAGCATTTTCAATTTGCATTTAAGGGCTCATAGCTAGGGCTCACTGAGCAACTTCATGCTTAATGGTAAAGCGCATGCAAAATTCCCTTTTTTCCTGTCATTTTTTTCATTAGCTGATTGGCTAAGAACAGTGCTGTTTCAAGGAAATTTAGTGCAAAAACAGCGTCAAAATCAAAGCATTAGTTATGTTACACATTGTTACAAATAGTTATGGAATTTGTACATAGAATTTTTGTTTTCAATAAAGTTGTTATTAATTTTTTTAAAGTATCAGTTGGCTTAGTTCTGCTGTTGTTCACATTATCTAACATCAAAACTATGCATATTTTGATTACAAAGGAACGAATTTACAAACATAATTGTGTGTAGTGGCTAACGGAGCATGAAGCTTTCGAGTTAGCCCGCTATTTGCCTAAAAAAAGAACTTTTTGGCCACCGATCAGTACTTCCACGGAACAATTCCATTTCGATTCTATTGCTCAATATTTCACATAGGAATTTTGTAAAACTTTTGACTGCCGAATGGGAATTTTGACGTATTGTGTAATTCAGTTCATTACATTCTGTAACTTTGTAAAAAAAAATTGAGCAAGCTCATGACCGAAGAAAAAATATCGTGCAATGGTTGAGACAAAAAAATAAATATCCTGCAACCAAAATTCCTGCAACTCCCCCCTCAATTGTCTAATGGTCCGTCCCTTATATTAGTGGTGCAGTTACTTTCAACCGCTACTAACGCTAATCCAATAAGGTGAAATTTGATAAACTAATAACGTGACACAAGAAAGACCAAATCGCACGCAAACAGATAAAACGTGACACAAGAAAGAGATCAAGACAAAGTTCAAAAGGTTTTATCTGTTTGGCTTATAAGACACTGATTCTACTGGTAGTTGTGGGCTCCCTTTGCACATACTAAAAAAACGTCGTGGTTCAGAGCAGCAAGCGTCACTCCAAGACCAAAACGAATGCTGGTTCTGTTTGTAATGCATGTATTCAAATCAGACTCATTTCTATTGAACTAATTACAAAATGTGAACATTTTTAAGTTCTGGTTAGTATACCGCGCTCAATTCTTTTGATAACAAGTCTGATTTGAATACACTATCGATTATTAGCAACACAAAACCAGCATTCATTTCGGGTTGGGCTTGACGCTTGTTGCTTTGAACCGTGAATTCCAGGACTTACCTGCATAAAAGGCTCAAAAATCAACAGGATGACACAACAGGTAAGTCCTGGACTCTCTTTTTTTTTTTAATATTTCCAACTCAGGTAACTTTAAATTCCTATACATTCTCTTATAAAATTGTCGAGCTTGGATTAAGTCACTAAGGACACTGGATTTTGTTTTGGAAAATTAACGAATGCGCATGCGTTTTGTACGCATATGGACCGTAGCCAAAAGCATAATATTTATGCTCTCTTGACCGTAGTAAGTACCATAGGATCATAGTTCACTATCATCTATGACGCTGCAATCATATCTCATCATTTTTTAAAATTCTCACTTGAAGAATCGTCCAGATAAAACCTCTTTCTAAAGAGCTTTTTCTCTGCCCCTCCTTCAGTCTGGCAGAGAGATTTCTAAAGCTTCTTCTCAAAGCAAACATCCATGCCCTCTGCAAGCAGGGTAAAAGGTTTCCCAAACATCATGCAACTTGTCTTGTCGGAATTTTCTGATACTCCTGAATTAATCGTGCATAACGAGCATTTTCAAAAACTATATATACCAGACTCCCAAAATTTAGCCTGCGTAGCTGGCGGTTTAAGGGGGAGGGGAGGGGGAAAGAAAGGAGAAGGGAGAGGAGAAACCGCCTGCCCGAAGACTACTATTTTTCAGATCCGCCTCTTCTGTTATAACACCTCATATAAGGTGACCTTTGGTCACCTTCGACGCTTTATTTAGATCAAGAACACGAAATTTCTTTAAAAAATTGCCCTATTGTAAAATCAAACACTTATCAATGAAATATTCAGGTTGTCAATTTGAGTTCGGGGATAAATTGAACACTAAAAATCTAGAATTAAATTTCATTTCGTTTTAACGGCTTGTAAAGTTGGAATTTGATCTCTGCTATCTGACTCCATCAAGGAAATCCATTGAAAATGACCATAAACATCATAGCCAATGCAAAAGACACCAAGGAAAAGTTACCATGTATATATTCTTTGTATTGAGGAAGATGCGATTTCTCTAATATTTGTAGCAATTTTGCTCATGGCTGGGACTGCTGTCTTCTTAATAATAAGATAAATCAATTTTCGACCAATCAGAATCAAATGTATCGATTCTCGACCTAATCAGAATGCTCCGTCCTCCAGCGGCCGGACACATAGTCTTCGGGCAGGCGGTTTCTCCTCTCCTCCTCCTCCCCTCCCCCTCTCCCCTTCTCCCCAGTCCCCCTCCCCTCTCCCAATCCCCTTAAACCGCCAGCTACGCAGGCTACCCAAACTTATGCAATCTTGACCCAATGATTTAGAAGTATTTTACTACTATGCCTTCTGTCCAAAAACTAACTAGATAAAACTACAAACAAGAACAAAAATCAAAAACAATAACAACAAAGCAACACAACATGGTCTCTTATCAAAAATTTAGTCAATTTAGTGAGCTGCTAAAGATATTTGTGAACTTGTTCATGTCATAGGTACTTGAAGTAAACCCCATCTTACAGCTTGTACAGTATGGTTTTGACCTGTGTGAACTCTTTCATGTGTATAGCTATTTCAACAAACATTGGCACCTTCAAAATCATTAAAAAGATGGGACAAAATGACTTCTGGGTCCCCTAGGTACATTTTTTTCCATTAATAGAAAAAGCCTTTTTACAGTACCGACACTTGTAAGGTTTTTCCCCTGTGTGAATTCCTTCATGTGTTTTGCAGTTTCCAGTATTAGAAAAGGCCTTTTTACAGTACCGACACTTGTATCGTTTTTCCCCTGTATGAATTCCTTCATGTGTTTTGCAGTTTCCAGATTTAGCAAAAGCCTTTTTACAGTACTGACACTTGTAAGGCTTTTCCCCTGTGTGAATTCGTTCATGTGTTTTGCAGTTTCCAGATTTAGCAAAAGCCTTTTTACAGTACTGACACTTGTAAGGTTTTTCCCCTGTGTGAATTCGTTCATGAGTTTTGCAGTTTCCATTAAGAGAAAAAGGCTTTTTACAGTACCGACACTTGTAAGGTTTTTCCCCTGTGTGAATTAGTTCATGTTTTTTGCAGTTTCCATTATTAGTAAAAGCCTTTTTACAGTACCGACACTTGTAAGGTTTTTCCCCTTTGTGAATTCCTTCATGTGTTTTGCAGTCTCCAGTATTAGAAAAGGCCTTTTTACAGTACCGACACTTGTATCGTTTTTCCCCTGTATGAATTCCTTCATGTGTTTTGCAGTTTCCAGATTTAGCAAAAGCCTTTTTACAGTACTGACACTTGTAAGGCTTTTCCCCTGTGTGAATTCGTTCATGTGTCTTGCAGGCTCCAATTTGAGAAAAAGTCTTTTTACAATACTGACACTTGTAAGGTTTTTCGCCTGTGTGAATTCGTTCATGTGTTTTGCAGATTCCATTATTAGTAAAAGCCTTTTTACAGTACCGACACTTGTAAGGTTTTTCCCCTGTGTGAATTCGTTCATGTTTTTTGCAGTCTCCAGTATTAGAAAAAGCCTTTTTACAGTACTGGCACTTGTAAGGTTTTTCGCCTGTGTGAATTCGTTCATGTGTTTTGCAGATTCCATTATTAGTAAAAGCCTTTTTACAGTACCGACACTTGTAAGGTTTTTCCCCTCTGTGAATTCGTTCATGTCTTTTGCAGCCACTGTTAAAAGAAAACGTCTTACTACAATACTGACATTGGTACTGTCTAACATCACAGTCAACTCTTTTGTGGTCGTGAAGTTGCAATGGTGTGGAAAAGGCTTTGTCACAATGTTGACATTGATAAGACTTCACTTTTACACCAATATGTACAATTCGCTGGTGTCTGACACGATTACGTGTTTTTGTAAAAGTCAGCTTACAATAACTGCATTTATACGGTCTCTCGTCACCTCCATCGCTACCATTAATATCATTTGGTGGACCTGACGTAGATTCTTGGTAGCGGTGACTTTGTTCGTGAGTTTTGTAGGCTTTAAGATCTTCTAATTGTATGTAACAATGTAGGAATTTATGCGGCTCAGCAGAATTGCTAATGCTTCCAACTTTTGCAGTGTTGTCAGTCTTCATACCAAAATCTTGTCCAAGAATGTTAGCACTTACATCACTGTTGTCAACGTGGTTGCTTGTCATACATCCAGTCCCACATACCTTTCACAATAAAATGATGCAACAAAATATTAACACAAACGACTAGTTTTATGTTTACATCTAATAAGGCCCTCTTCACACGGAGACGGGCTTATCCTCCTATAGGGGAAGGATGCTCTCCTCTTTCTCAGTTTTGTTTATTTGACAAATCCTGTTTTGCTTCCTTGTAGTAGAGTTTGTTTCGTTGCAATCAGAATAAAGCTTACAATGTTTTGAGTAGTTTTGCACGTCACCATGCGACGTCAGTTATTTAGATCCAGATCAGTGTCGGAGCAGGATTTTCTTCAGAAGGGGATGCAACCTCTTTAGGAGGGGATGCAACACCATAAAATGGAAACTATACCGAGAGGATATTTTAAAAGATATAGAGAAAATGGGACTCAAAATCATCTCAGTGATGGTTCGTACCCCCTGTACCCTCGACCAACGCCCCTGACAGATCCCTACTACTTGTCAAGTATGAAAGAATGCGGATGCAAATAAAAAATGACTTAAACCTACTTTTTCAACAGTAGTTTCAAGAAACAGTACCGCATGCGACAGTCTTTCAAAATTGGCCCACCTTTAGCCAGTGGAAACACTGAAGGTAGGGTCTGTTATTCCCAAAAATTGAACATGAAACGTACGACAGAGTGTTACAACCTTTTGAAACGGAAAATGTAACAACTTAAGGAGGCTCGAAATGGTTCTTGAGCGCGCACTGACTTCATTAGTGACTTTGTCATGGCTTTGATTTTTTTTCTTTTTTCCTTTTTTATCGCCTTGGCAAGTTTTGATTATTTTTCTTTCTTTTTTAATTTTTAATATAAATTACTTTGTAATATGTAAAGCGCCTTAGAGCCTGGTATAAGGCGCTTTAGAAATCTAAATTATTATTATTATTATTATTATTATTATTATTATTATTATTATTATTATTATTATTATTATTGCGCGCGCTTATTTGATGACGAAATACGATTGAGCAAGATAAAAGCACTTTTTGACAAATTTTCTTATTTATAATGGAGAAAAGTCGAATCTACTCAATACTGGACCTAAAAGCCTTTTTTAGAGAACAAAAAGACATCAATTTTATCCTAACTATTTTGCACAAAATGGTTTTGTTTGCTTGTTCTCTAGTTTCAGTTGAGGCTAGCTGACGCATGTGCAGTTTGAGCAATTTTACGCGCGAACCTACTGACGCGTACACGATAAATTTGAGCAAATATCTCGAAAAATACTTGGTGAATTTTTTAAAGTTTTTGCTATTCTATTCTAACCAAGTATGAGAGTGTGTTGATGAAATATAAAAAAGTTCTGTAAGGGGAAAGTCTTTTTATATGTAAAATTTGGTTTTTGCAATATTTCATGAATTCTCCATTACAGAAGTTTTTAATTTCTTCTTAGATGAAAGGTCCATTAGAGAACTCAACATATGCAATTTTTGAAAAACGAAACACGAATTGTAACAATTATGCAAAGTGTAACTATCAACCAAGAATAACGATGATGATGATGATGATGATGATGATGATGATGATGATGAGAAACTTATTTAATCACGCTAACATATTGAACAAAAGAAGAAATGACAGATGTAAAACTAGGCACTCAAGGAGAAAACATGTCAGGCTGTACTGTTAGTAGTTTCTTAGTTTCTTTTTGTGCTCTTCACAAGCATGTATACACTTATTTAAAAAAACGTTTTCTTGGCTTAAAGCATTAAGCGTTAAGGCAATCCCGAGTCTGATTTGAATACGTTAGGGACTGGTCATTATCTACAGGGATGGGGGGGGGGGAGGGGGGGCTGGCTGGTGGAAATAGAGGGGGACACAGATTTTTACGTTCACTCTGTAAGAATGTTATGTGTGTATGTATGTAGAAAGGGGGGAGGGGCCATCAAAAATTGAGCATTACCTTTTTCATTTCCACTAGCCCCCCCTCCCTGTACATAATGACCAGTCACTTACAAACAGAGCCAGCATTCATTTGGTCTTGGCTTGACGCTTGTTCATCTGAACTGCAACATTAGTCGATACTCAATGGTTGGCAATATCAATTAATCAATTAATTGAATTACACATTCCTCACACAGGTGACAGTATAGTGAATAGTGACTGTATTGCCTAGGCAATTGTAGCCTAGAGAAAGAATGAAAGACAGAAAGAGATGAGGAAAAAAGAAAATTAAGAAAGAAAGAAAGGAAGGAAGGAAGGAAAGAAGGAAGGAAGGAAGGAAGGAAGGAGGGAAGGAAAGAAGGAAGGATAGAAGGTAGAAAGGAAGAAAGGAGGGAAGCAAGGAAGGAAGCAAGGAAAGAAGGAAGGAAGAAAGAAACAAAAAAAATGGGAGGCAGGAAAACCTTTTCTTACATTATTGGATGTGTCAATAGGCCACTTGTGTTCACATGTTGCTTTGTTATACCAAAACAAAGTTTCTCCTGATTTGCATTTACATTCTATCCAATCATTATCCAGCTCTACTGAATCCATGGTTTCCTTAAAATAAATGTGGTTAGATATATAAGCAAAGTTAACTTGGAACACAATCTTGTCAGCAGTATGACAAATTCCAGAGTTGGACATGCACTCTTGCTATTGTTTGGCCTCATGGTTGCTTCACCATTGCTCTTGCATTGTTGCTTATGTTATCACTCTGCCCCGCCCACCCTCCTCTGGGGTAGATAATGATAGATGATGGTTGCAGAGGTTGACCCATGGAAATGTTGCTATGGTTACTTCTTACCAGTTGCTAGCTTTGCTCATCCCCGAGATTGCTATAAGGCACCTACCCTCCAATGATCCTTGAAAGGACAACAAGTTATTTACACAATACAAATAAATGTCTTGGATGGGACATTGCTTAGGCACATCAGC
Organism: Telmatactis stephensoni; assembly: GCA_029948255.1. Taxonomy (NCBI): domain Eukaryota; kingdom Metazoa; phylum Cnidaria; class Anthozoa; order Actiniaria; family Isophelliidae; genus Telmatactis; species Telmatactis stephensoni. Next base: position 1,557,603 of record JALIZF010001924.1, read on the forward strand.
TATGTGACTGGCACCAATCATGTTCATTGGCAGCTATATTAGAGTTTGACATTGACTATAACTTCTTGTCATAATATTACTTGACCTAATAGTAATATACACTTACATCAGCAAATTGGTCAGGCCATTTGTGTTCTCCAGTTGTCTTGTTGTACAGAAATAGAACTTGTCCTGATTTACACTTGTACTCTGTCCAGTCACCATCCATTTTCCAGATTTCAGTTACTTCTTTCAAGGAAGAGAAATAGTTGTGTTAGCAAATATCAATGAGTTTTTGACATTCTTCTCCTCAAACTCATGTTATTAGTGAGCTTTTAAGCCAACCAGATTGTTTTATTTAATTAATTTGATTATGTAACTGTATGGATTTGGGAACTCAGTGAAACTCTGATCAGTGAACACTTTCCTTTCCCATGTGATGGAAAGTGTTCTTATGCATCTGATTGTGAATAACTACAGCTCTACTACAGCTGTACATTGAAATATTACATTTATAGTGACACTTAGAAATGTTTACTGTAAGCAATTTTTTCCCAACCCTGAAATCATGAATTAAGTAGCAAATCTTGATGAAAAAAATCTTTCAATTACTTACTGAAATGTGTGAAATTTTAATTAATCCAATTCCCAAGTTAATCCAATGTCACCTAATCTGCACTCCTAATCCCACCCAAAGTTAATAGAGTGGAATGGTTAGGCAATCCATTGTTCTATTCAATGAAGCAAACGTGGATGTTGAGTAGGGCTAAATTGACCATGCACAATCTTTTGTTTTACCTTCATTTATCATGCTTGACTGACCTGACCCAAACGTTTTCATTGGCTGATTGGCTGACATATGCAAGAATGTTTTTGTTTTGTGCACGGTCACGGTTAGAAAAAGTGAACATAAAGATAGAACAATGGGTTTCCTAACCATTCTACTCTATTAACTTTGTCCCACCTTTACCTTATCTACAAGTCAATACTGATCAGTTAACCCATGAAAAACTGTCAAATATAAAGACATTATTTTGTCTGATCCATTATGACAAAGTTCCTTATTATGAGAACAGAGAACTTTGTAAAGAAAAAGAATTTGCAAAACTCCTTCTGGGAATTTGTTAAATATAAGTGTATAGACATGTATGTATATATCCACCTAGCCATGCACCCCCTATTGATGGTGTTTGACTACTATTAATCCCTTTAGAAAAACCTTTGTTTTAGACCATTTTCTTTAAAACCCTCAGAAAATTTAGAGGCTTTTTTTTGGGTCACCACCTCAGAAATTACCATCAATAGGGGTGTGCATATAAAATGGAATGACCCGATAGTTTAGATTCCATTTTCTATTTCTGCATTTTCAGTTGCACTGTGTCTATTTGACCGGCAGCCGGTCAATGATCTCGAATTCCTATTTGACCGGCAGTTTTCAAATTTTCCAATATTTCCCCAAAAGAAACATTCATACACCATCTAAAGTACACTATCTTTATTTAGAAATGGTAAGCGGTCATAGTAAGTGCTGTAGTGTCCAACTAGCTCTTTTTCTCTAGCCCCAGCACAGAGTACAACGAGCGACCAAAAGACACTTCGAAAAATTCAATCCTGGTCGTTCTACTCTGTGCCAAGACAAGACATGTAGGGCTAGTTTGGTTTTGAAGCACTTTCCTTAGTAATTGAGCATTCCTGGATATAGATAGAATGTTTTGAATATCCTTCAACTCTTATTTTTGTAGATATTCTTGCAACAAAAATTCAAAACTGCCGGTCAATGACCTCGAATTCCTATTTGACCGGCAGTTTTTAAATTTTCCAAAACTTCCCCGAAAAAAATTCGTACACCATCTAAAGTACTCTTATCTTTATTTAGGAATGGTAAGCGGTTACAACTACCGTTGTAATGTGTAATTAACTCTATTTGCCTAGCTCCGGCACAGAGAAGAATGACCAGGATTGAATTTTTCCAAGTGTCTTTTGGTCGCTCGTTGTACTCTGTACCGGGCTAGAGAAAAAGAGCTAGTTGGACACTACAGCGCTAACTATGACTGCTTACCATTTCTAAATAAAGAAGTGTACTTTAGATGGTGTACGAATGTTTTTTTTCGGGGAAATATTGGAAAATTTGAAAACTGCCGGTCAAATAGGAATTCAAGGTCACTGACTGGCTGCCGGTCAAATAGACACAGTGTTTCAGTTGGAGCCCAAGGTGTGAGGAACTTCATTTTAAAAGGATCAGGTATGCTCGTTGGAAATTTAAAAAATACCCTAAAAGATATCGGAATGGCCTGCGTGACGGCTTTGGGGGATTGGGGAGGAGGAGAGGGGATTGGGGAGGAGGGAAAAGGGAAGGGGAGGGGGGAGGGGGAGGGGAGGAGGAAGAGCCTGCACTCAACCCCCAGGTTTTTGTGTCAGTGCAGCCTCCAGAGGCCGCGCGTTCCAATTGGTCGAAATGAGAAATGCCGCCATTTATAGTTGATTGTAACAAGAACAAGCAGTTATAAAAGATTTGCTTGCAGGAGGTTTGTAGAGATTCTTTGACAAACATTTGGGACCAACAGTTCCTTTAAGATAAACATATTCTGCAAAGATTGTTGTCGACACAATCCAACATTTAATAATTTGATTTTCTGTTTTGACCTTCGTCAGTTGACAAGATAAATAGATCTTATTACCAACGGTCATTTCAGATTGTGGTGGCAAGGAAAAGACAAATTTTTACAAACTTAAATAAGACATAATGTCTAATGTGGCATTCAGTTGAAAACGAAGAAAGGCTATGCAAAATATCCAAATTTACTTTTAAAAGTATGATTCTAAGGTAGTCTTTTCTACGAAGACAAGCATTATATAAATAATCTGTGAGATATCTGTCAACTAGCGTGCCTGGATTAGTTGTGTGATTTCCTGTGCTTCAGCATGTATTTTTGGCTTTTTTTGTCGTGTAAACAGTAGAATATTTAAACCAGCTTAAGTTTTCCTTCTTGTGGTGATTCCATTGTATTTCCGTAGTTTCTAAGCCAAACTTTTGTTAGTTGAATATCACATGAAATAGTTTGCGGTAAGGGCCGGTAAGATTTGATTGGCTGAGTTATTTGATATGTTGAAGTGGGTTGTACACGAAAACCTGGGGGTTGAGTGCAGGCTCTCCCTTTCTCCTCTTCCTCCTCCCCTCCCCCCTCCCCTTCCCTTTTCCCTCCTCCCCAATCCCTTAGAGCCGCCACGCAGGCTAATATCGGAAGTCTTCAACAAACATTATGCACCTATCAATGTATTGCCCCAACGGGGGGAGTGCGGGCATACCCAGGGGCTATTGACAATTTTCAAATTTTTTTGTCAATAATCCCCATAGTGGTGGTGTGTGTACATGTCAAATAATGCCCCACCATCAAAGCTGTAAAAGTTGTGAACAAATAATACACTCTTAAAACGCTTTTTTTATTCAGAAACTTGTGCATAACAACATTTATGAGGTGCTTATATTCTGACAACAAAGAAATAAGCAAAAGAAAAACCTTCTATGTCCCATTAAAACCATCACTAAGAACTAAAATGGCAGATAAGGTTATTAATTTCTTACCTTTTTAACCACGTTTTCGAAGTTTTCGGCTCCATTGTCCGCCATCTTGAAAGTTTTCCGACGCAGTCTATCTCGTTCAAGTATCAATAAAACCCGACCCTGGGGAGATCCCTGTGTCAAATAAAGTAATACAGCCCCTCTCTCGGGACGTATATTTTTTTCAATAGCCCGTACATGCCCGCACTCCCCCCGTTGGGGCAAGACATTGATAGGTGAATTATTACGATGAACATAAAATTGAACGGTCGACACACTTTTGTTGGGCAAATTCCTTTCATTTGAGAACAAGATAAAGAGCGGCGATGGACTCTTTTGATACCCTAAAAGATACCAAATCCCTGATTTTTACTCCTAAGAGATAAGACGAGCATACCTGATCCTTTTACAATGGACTCCCTCCCCTGGGTTTGGAGCATTTCCATACGCTCTGGAACGTTCATAAGTGTGATGGCATATGTAGCAACGATTGGGTTAACACTTTATACTTAGTGATTAAGTATATTTATTAAAGTCGCCGGGGTTAAAACTCTTTTAGTTCTAAGTAACTTAAATTATAGCAGTTGGGCGCCAATCCAGAAATGTGAAAATCACACGAAGGCAAGTATTAAAGAGTTTCAAAGGGTTACTTTGCCTTTCTTCCCCGAAGGAATTAGAAAATTAGTTTCCGATCGTATTGTACTTACTTACCTGTGATATGATCTGAAAATAACGCTCCAAAATCACCCAAATTCAAGTCAAATCCACTGCAGCGCGTGTAGTGAAAGATTCCTAAACACAGGGAACCCATTTGGTTGGGGCTCAAATGTCTTGATAGGCACAGGTAGCCCAATCTGGATTGACGAAGTATAAACGCATTTTTTAAAAGGTATTCAACCGTTATACCCTGTTACTAGATATCTACCTTACACACTGTAAACTTATATTAAGAAACCATCAGGGCAAACTTTCATGTATCCAAAGTTTCGAAAGAAACGAAATGACATTGATATATTTAACAAATATAGAACAGCTTTTTCCGTGGTCCATTCAGTAATACAGCAACAGCACGCAGGAAGTGACGAAACCACGAAAGAAGGGTAAGGAGAACGAGCCGTAGGCTTTCGGCACTTCTAAGTGTTGTATTACTGAACGGAGCACGGAAAAAGATGTTCTATTTGTTTCATTATATATTTTGAAGTAAATATTCAAGGGAAAAAGTTCGATTTTCTCCATACAAAAATTGAAAAGGTGTGCGCGTGGTCGAGCTCGCGCTGCTGACATCAGAGCTGTGCTCCGTTCTCTGATAAAGCACAGCTTTTAGCCAATCAGAGCGCGCGTATCGACAAGGGTATATAATAATAATTGGTAATTACGCTGGTTGGGCGCGAGCCGTGCGTGATTACACAGGGAGCCCAAGCTATACTTCTGTCAGTGATATCTAAAGAGGAGAAAATGATTTGAAATAGTGGCCATATATTATTAAATAATATACAACAACATTTGAGAGGTTTAAGGAGGCTCCCTATAGTTATAGTGGATACTGATACTAAATGAAAAAGTCATGTTTAAAATCAAGTTTGTTTGCATATTGACAGCTTATAGACCAATTATATTGAAGATTTATGAGTTTTAGGATTTGTTGTAAGGGCCATGATCCCATGGATGTTACCATAGCTACAGCTTCCATAAAAAGGTCCCTTTTTACCAATTAAATTTTGATTGCTCGAAGTTTCCACGGTAAAAGTTGATTTTTTTAAAATAATATGAAACTTTGCTTAATTTGTGATTGTATGATCGATTTTAAAAATATTCTGGACATCAGAATTTGAGATATTGTCAAATTTTGGTTTTTCTAAATTGAGAAAAATCTGATGTCCAGAATATTTTTAAAATCGATCATACAATCACAAATTAAGCAAAGTTTCATATTATTTAAAAAAATCAACTTTTACCGTGGAAACTTCGAGCAATTAAAATTTAATTGGTAAAAAGGGACCTTTTTATGGAAGCTGTAGCGTTGCTATGGTAACATCCATGGGATCATGGCCCTTACAACAAATCCTAAAACTCATGATCATAATCTTCAATATAATTGGTCTATAAGCTGTCAATATGCAAACAAACTTGATTTTAAACATGACTTTTTCATTTAGTATCAGTATCCACTATAACTATAGGGAGCTTCCTTAAACTTTATTTTAAATCATTTTTCTTCTTTAGGTATCACAAGTATAGCTTGGGCTCCCTGTGGTGATTACAGCTTATTTTTAATTTAATTTTTAATTTAATCAAGTCTCTAATACATTACATTTAATAAATTTTTATATAAATCTAATGTATCAAGGCAGGACTAAACAGAATTCAATGATTCCTTAAAATAGTCCACCAAGATAAAAATCAATAAATTACATCAAATTAAAGACATGCAATACATATATAGATATAAATGATAAAACTGTTAAATTTAGTTAAGTTCTAAGTAAATTATATTATTCATTATATTTGTTCTTATAGAAGTTGTACAGACGTTTACGGAAAATAGGTAGAGAGTTACGGTAACTTCCCTAATTTCAAGAGGGAGAGAGTTCCAAAGACGACAGATTCTAATAAAGTATGAATTTTTAAAAGATTCAGTTCGAGAAAAAGGGACATTAAGAGATAAATAGTCAATATTACGTAGTGGCTTGGCACACGAACGAAACGATACAAATCTTGATAAATCTAAGCTATTTAAGCGGCTTATAACACTTGAAAAAAAAAATCAAATCAGCACATTGTTTCCGATACTGCAGTGGCATAAGGTTCAACTTAATTAGGCGCTCATGCTCGGATAATTGCTTACCTAGTATTAGCCTAGTGGCCCGACGTTGGACTTGCTCTAATTTAACAACATTCCGCTTAGAGAATGGCGACCATACCACGCTAGCATATTCTAATCGTGACCGCACCCAACTTATGTAAAGTAGCTTCTTGGTTGTAATGTCATTGATGTCTTTACACGTTCTATAAAGCACATTTAACATCTGTTGGGCTTTAGACGTAATATATAAGGTCGACATGGGTATTCCAACTTAGGTCATTTCTTATAAATACTCCTAGATCTTTCTCTACGGTGACACGTTCTAATTTGTGTCCTCCCAAAAAATAGTCTCTTTCAATGATGGACTTGATACGTGCTATCCTTAGTACTTTACATTTAGATATATTAAAGTCCATACCCCAGGTACAAGACCACCTAAAGAGTTTATTTAAGTCGTCTTGCAGCTGTTTACCATCCTCTTGACACATAATTATCCTAAAGCATTTGGAGTCGTCAGCAAAAAGGGGAAGGGACGTTTCCTTTGAAATATGACATTAGGCAAGTCATTGATAAAGATCAAAAACAGAAGTGGTCCCAAATTAGACCCCTGTGGGACTCCAGACGTAACAGGCAGAAAATCAGAAGATTCGTCGTTTAAGACGACTCTATGTCTTCTGCCAGTCAAGTATGACTTGAACCAAGACAACAATGAGCCACTGATACCAAGGCTTTCAAGCTTGAATAATAGCTTACTGCATGTGAGGGACTCGATCAAAGGCCTTGGAGAAATCAAGATAAATGACATCGATTTGTTGTCTCATTTCAAGAGCTTTAGAGAAATCATGTACAACCTGGACTAATTGGGTGACAGTGGATTTTCCTGGCAGAAAACCATGTTGCCAATTAGATAAATGAGGAGATATAAAATCAAAAATCTCATTATTGTAGACTAATTTTTCAAGCATTTTAGAAAGAGTATCAAGAAGTGATATGCCTCTATAATTGGTAACATCGGACTTAGATTCAGATTTATGTATAGGCACTAAATTAGCGTCCTTCCACTTACTAGGGAAGGCTCCAAGAAGTAATGACTTATTGTACAATCGACATAAGGAAGGTGCAATTTCGTCTGCGCACTCGCGTAAAAGCTTGGTAGGAAAGCCTAACGAGGCTTTACTGACATCTAGATTTTTTAAGAGGTCTAGAACTTTATCAGTACTTACAACAATAGTGTCTAATATACGACCATTGTTGTATTCAAGCTCGAGTAAGTCATAAGTCACATTTCCCTGATCAGCTGGACCAAAAACTGAATGAAAAAATGCATTAAAAGCGCTGGCTTGATCAAAAGGAGTGCAAGCTTCAACTGACTCGAATTTGACTACACTTGGAATTCTTTTAGTTTGGGTAATTGCTTTGTAATATGACCAAAACCTACGAGGATTTTCTTTAAGAGTTTGACTTAGGTTAAGTAAGTGAGCGCGCTTCTTATATTTAACTAAACTCTTAACTTGACATCTCAAGTGACGGAATGTGGCCCATAAGTGTTCAGTGTCCCTCAATTTAGCTCGTCGCCGTACTCTGTTCTTTTTTCTAACTAGTTGTAGTACTTCATTGTCAATCCATGGAGGCCGATTTGCATCTTTGATTTTGACTTTTGGAACAAATTCATCCAAGCATGCAGATAATAAGTCACTCCAGTAGGTAACAATTGAATCAATGTCATTGTCAATAAAAGCTGTATCCCAGGAGAGATATTTCATGGCTTCTTTCATTCCATTAATATTTAACCTACAGACGCATAGATGACGTCATCGAATGTTGTTGGGGTGGTTCGAAGGGTCGAACGATAGCCCCTCCCTCTCTTTTTTAATTCCTTTTCGTTGTTTAGTCGGAAAGTCTCTCCATAGTTTCTTCAGGAACAAAACTTCACATAGGTGATCGATTTCGAAGTTTCCGTCTCGTTGGCAACAAGGCTGTTACACGGAACGATTTTCCTTGCAACATCAACGTACGTGACGCTGTTGACGCATTTTGTTTTTCCTTTTGGGCACTTCTAATTGCTTTTCTTTGGATGAAAACGATCAGTATATCACTTTCATCCAAAAGTGTTCCTTGGCTATTATTTTGTTTACTTCGCTATCACGAGGCGCATTTTTGTTGCGCGAAAAGTTCATGGCGAGCATGTTCTACGAACCAACTCCAACAAAATTCGTCATATTTTGTTGCAGGTTTTTGAAGGTGATTCGAAAAACCTCAAAATGTTGCCAATACAAAGGTTGTGCAGAAAATCGTCTTGAGAGTCTTGTTATATGAGGACAACTTGCCGCGCAACATTGTTACGTGGAAAATCGTTGTTGCAAGTTGTCTCGTGAAACACCACTTTTACAGATATCATTCAAATCAACAGGTATAAGAAGGCTTTCAAAGTGACAAGTTTTCTATTAAAAGTTTCTCTAAAGTTGAATTGTTTTTGTTCTTGCAGTCATGTTTTGGGGAAGAAAAGTAGTAATATCATGCGCCGGTCCGTACCAGGAATGATAGTACTATCACATCATCTTGTCAGTCCCAAATTAGACAACAACACCGTTTATTGTGGATTTCCCCAAACTACCTTCATGACAAATTTCGTCGCAATCAAAGCATTCCGCTACACAACTTGTGACCTATTAGTGGGAGAAAAACAACCCCTGGCTTTTTGACCATTGTGGTAATTGCTTTCAACCGCTACTAACGCTAATCCAATAAGGTGAAATTTGAGAAACTAATAACGTGACACAAGAGAGACCAAACCGCAAACAATAAAAGTGACACAAGAAAGAGATCAAGACAAAGTTCAAAAGGTTTTATCTGTTTGGCTTATAAGGCACTGATTCTACTGGTAGTTGTGGGCTCCCTGTGCACATACTAAAAAAAACGTCGCAGTTTAAAGTAACAAGCTTCACTCCAAGACCAAAATGAATGCTGGTTCTGTTTGTAATGCATGTATTCAAATCAGACTCGTTTCTATTAAACTTATTACAAAATGTGAACATTTTAAAGTTCTTGTTAGTATACAGCACTTAAATCTTTTGATAACAAGTCGGGTTTCATTACATTATCGATTGTTAGCAACACAAAACCAGCACTCATTTCGGGTTGGGCTTGACCCTTGTTGCTTTGAACCGTGAATTCCAGGACTTACCTGCATAAAAGGCTCAAAAATCAACAGGATGACACAACAGGTAAGTCCTGGAATCTTTCTTTTACCCCTAAGAGATACGGCATACCCGATCCTTTTACAATGGAGTCCCCCCCCCCGGGTCAGTATGGTTTTGACCTGTGTGAACTCGTTCATGTGTATAGCTATTTGAACAAACATTGACACCTTCACTGAATCATTAAAAAGATGATCGAGACGAAATGGCTCAGTCTGGGTCCACTAGTTACATTGGAACAGTTTTTTATTTGTTATGTCTGTGAAGGCGCTACACAATGGCGTCTCAGAAATTTGTCTCAGTCGCCGTTACAAACGTCGACGTACACAGCAATTTTCTAATGTTCTTTTCCGTTTCAACTTCCGTGTTTTGAAAAGGCCGATGTTTGTTCAAATAGCTATTCTCCAATGGTGAAAACGGCTTTGTTACAGTATCAGCGATTGTAAGGCTTTTCGCTTGACACTGTGTGAGTTCGTTCATGTCCTTTGCAGTTTCCATGATGAGAAAGTCGTTCTGCAGTAATTACAATTATGTTATCACCTTTATGGATTATTCCATGTTTTTGCATTATAAGAAAGTCTTTTTACAGTACTGACACTTGTAAGATCTTTTAAGGTTTTTGCATTATAAGAAAGTCTTTTTACAGTACTGACACTTGTAAGGTCTTTTAAGGTTTTTCCCTTGTGTGAATTCGTTCATGTATTTTACAGGATCCAGTTCTAGCAAAAGCCTTTTTACAGTATTGGCACTTGTAAGGTTTTTCCCCGGTGTGAATTCGTTCGTGTCTTTTGCAGTTGACAGTTAGAGCAAAAGCCTTTTTACAGTACTGGCACTTGTAAGGTTTTTCGTCTGTGTGAATTCGTTCATGTTTTTTGCAGGTTCCACTGTCAGAAAAGGTTTGTTTACAGTACTGGCACTTGTAAGGTTTTTCGCTTGTGTGAATTCGTTCATGGCTTTTGCAGTTTCCATTATCAGAAAAAGCCTTTTTACAGTACTGGCACTTGTAAGGTTTTTCACCTGTGTGAATTTGTTCATGTTTTTTGCAGTTTCCATTATCAGAAAAAGCCTTTTTACAGTACTGGCACTTGTAGGGTTCTTCGCCAGTGTGAATTCGTTCATGTCTTTTGCAGTTTCCAGTATTAGATAAGGCCTTTCTACAGTACTGACACTTGTAAGGTTTTTCCCCAGTGTGAATTCGTTCATGTCTTTTGCAGGCTCCATTATCAGGAAAGGTTTGTTTACAGTACTGACACTTGTAAGGTTTTTCCCCTGTGTGAATTCGTTCATGCGTTTTGCAGCCTCCAGTATTAGAAAAGGCCTTTTTACAGTACCGACACTTGTATGGTTTTTCCCCTGTGTGAATTCGTTTATGTGTCTTGCACTGTCCATTATTAGAAAAAGCCTTTTTACAGTACTGGCACTTGTAAGGTTTTTCACCTGTGTGAATTCGTTCATGTCTTTTGCAGTTATTGTTAAAAGAAAACGTCTTACTACAATACTGACATTGGTACTGTCTAACATCACAGTCAACTCTTTTGTGGTAGTTAAGTTGCAATGGTGTGGAAAAGGCTTTGTCACAATGTTGACATTGATAAGACTTCACTTTTACACCAATATGTACAATTCGCTGGTGTCTGAACACGATTACGTGATTTGATAAAAGTCAGCTTACAATAACTGCATTTATACGGTCTCTCGTCACCTCCATCACTATCAGTTGTTGGAACTGACGTAGATTCTTGGTGACGGTGACTTTGTTCGTGCGTTTTGTAGGCTTTAAGATCTTCTAATTGTATGTAACAATGTAGGAGTTTATGTGGCTCAGCACAATTGTTAATGCTTCCAAATTTTGCAGTGTTTTCAGTCTTCATACCAAAATCTTGTCCAAGAATGTTAGCACTTACATCATTGTTATCAACGTAGTTGCTTGTCATACATCCAGTACCCACAGATCCTTTCACAATAAAATCATATAACATAATATTAACACAAACGATCAGTTTTATGTTTACATCTAATATTATAAGGCCCTCTTTACACGGAGACAGGCTTATCCTCCTATAGGGGAAGGAATGATCCTCCTCATTCTCAGTTTTGTTTATTTGACAAATCCTGTTTTGCTTCCTTGTAGTAGAGTTTGTTTCGTTGCAATCAGAATAAAGCTTACAATGTTTTGAGTAGTTTTGCACGTCACCATGCGACGTCAGTTATTTAGATCCAGATCAGTGTCGGAGCAGGATTATCCTCAGAAGGGGATGCAACCTCTTCAGGAGGGGATGCAACAACATAAAATGGAAACTATACCGAGAGGATATTTTGGAAGATATAGAGAAAAAGGGACTCAAAATCATCCCAGTGATGGTTCGTACCCCCTGTACCCTCGACCAACGCCCCTGACAGATCCCTACTACTTGTCAAGTATGAAAGAATGCGGATGAAATAAAAAATGACTTAAACCTACTTTTTCAACAGTAGTTTCAACAGTAGAAACAGTACCGCATGCGACAGTTTTTCAAAATTGGCCCACCTTTAGCCAGTGCAAACACTGAAGGTAGGGTCTGTTATTCCCAAAAATTGAACATGAAACGTACATAACATTACGACAGAGTGTTACAACCTTTTGAAACGGAAAATGTAACAACTTAAGGCTCGAAATGGTTCTTGAGCGCGCGCTCAGTGCGCGCTCATTTGATGACGAAATACGAAGGGATTGAGCAAGAGAAAAGCACTTTTTGACAAATTTTCTTATTTATTATGGAGAAAAGTCGAATCTACTCAATACTGGACCTACAAGCCTTTTTTAGAGAACAAAAAGACATCAATTTTATCCTAATTTGGACAAAATGGTTTTGTTTGCTTGTTCTCTAGTTTCAGTTGAGGCTAGCTGACGCATGCGCAGTTTGAGCAATTTTACGCGCGAACCTACTGACCCCTACACGATAAATTTGACCAAATATCTCGAAAAATACTCGGTGAATTTTTTAAAGTTTTTGCTATTCTATTCTAACCAAGTATGAGAGTGTGTTGATGAAATATAAAAAAGTTCTGTAAGGGGAAAGTCTTTTTATATGTAAAATTTGTTTTTTGCAATATTTCATCAAATTCTCTAATTTGTTTTTTGCAATATTTCATGAATTCTCCATTACAGAAGTTTTTAATTTCTCCTTAGATGAAAGGTCCATTAGAGAACTCAACATATGCAATTTTTGAAAAACGAAACACGCATTGTAACAATTATGCAAAGTGTAACTATCAACCAAGAATAACGATGATGATGATGATGATGATGATGATGCGAAACTTATTTAATCACGCCAACATATTCAACAAAAGAAGAAATGACAGATATAAAACTAGGCCCACAAGGAGAACATGTCAGGCTATATTGTTAGTAGTTTCTTAGTTTCGTTTTGTGCTCTTAACAAGTATGTATACACTTATTTAAAAAAACGTTTTCTTAGCTTAAAGCATTAAGCGTTAAGGCAAGCCAGAGTCTGATTTGAATACATTAGGGACTGGTCATTATTTACAGGGACAGGGGGAGGGGGGGCTGGTGGAAATAGAGGGGGACACAGATTTTTATGTTCACTCTGTAAGAATGTTATGTGTGTATGTATGTAGAAAGGGGGGAGGGGCCATCAAAAATTGAGCAGTTACCTTTTTCATTTCCACCAGACCCCCCCCCCCCCTCCCTGTAAATAATGACCAGTCCCTTTCAAACAGAACCAGCATTCATTTGGTCTTGGGTTGATGCTTGTTCCTCTGAACTGCGATGTTAGTCGATACTCAATGGTTGGCAATATCAATTAATCAATTAATTGCCTAGGCAACAGTAGCAACAACATCAGGGATATCAACAACTGTTTACCATTTATATGTCAACCAGTGGTGTACTATATAAACGATAATTTCATGTGTTCCCCTCATCAATACCATAGTCCAATATATTACATTTTTCGCTATATTATCATTCCACTCACTTTACTAATTGTTTTAATTTACATATTATTTTCATGAAGTGGCAACCATTTTGTGAGACTGTGCGAGAACCTTATCACTTATTTGCCAACCAACTATCTTGGCTGCAATGACCTGTAATAAGTAACTAGTAATTTCATGGGATCTTTTTTCAAAAGGCTGGGCTCATTTCATCAAAGAGGCTTACTTATTAAAAATTCAAATATCCAGGTCATAAAAAAGAACAAGGAATTTTTTTCTGGTAATGTTTTCATGTTCCAATAACATATTGGGTCACATATAACCTCAGTCTGTGAGTTCAGTAAGTCAACAGCAGACAGTCTGTATTGTTACATTCTTTACCAGTTTACTGAATTAGTGTCCAATTTTCATTTGCATTTGAAGATACTCGTCATTACATTCTTTGTTTATTTTGCTAGAAATAAAATTATTGTCAAATTTTGCAACTCACATTTTGCATAAAAACGTTGTTACATTTTGTGTTAAGAAATTATTGTAACATTTCATTTTCCATGGCAATGTTAAAAGTTCAAGTCCAAAATTTGATTCTGTATTGAATGTTACATACTGCATTGATTTTGCATTTATTAGCATAACAGCATCATCCTCTCAGCTAGAAGATTAGGTTACTTTGATCGAAAAACTCTACTTAGCAAATCAATTAATAAGAAAGAAAACAGAAAGGAAGAACCAAAAAGAAAGAGAAAGAAAGAAAAAGGAAGAGAAAGAGAAAGAAATGAAGAAAGAAAGAAAGAAAGAAAGAAGGAAGGAAGGAAGGAAGGAAGGAAGGAAGGAAGGAAGGAAGGAAGGAAGGAAGGAAGGAAGGAAGGAAGGAAGGAAGGAAGGAAGGAAGGAAGGAAGGAAGGAAGGAAGGAAGGAAGGAAGGAAGGAAGGAAGGAAGGGAGAGAGGGAGAGAGGGAGGGAGGAAGGAAGAAAAATGGGATGCAGGAAAACCTTTTCTTACATTATTTGATGTGTCAACAGGCCACTTGTGTTCACATGTTGCTTTGTTATACCAAAACAAAGTTTCTCCTGATTTGCATTTATATTCTATCCAATCATTATCCAGCTCTACTGAATCCATGGTTTCCTTAAAATAAATGTGGTTAGATATATAAGCAAAGTTAACTTGGAACACAATCTTGTCAGCAGTATGACAAATTTCATAGTTGGAAATGTACTCTTGCTTGGCCTCATGGTTGCATCACCATTGCTCTTGCATTGTTGCTTTGATTGCTATGTTATCACTGTGCCCCACCCACCCTCCTCTGAGGTAGATAATGATAGATGATGGTTGCAGAGGTTGACCTGTGGAAATGTTGCCATGGTTACTTCTTACCAGTTGCTAGCTTTGCTCATCCCCGAGATTGCTATAAGGCACCTACCCTCCAATGATCCTTGAAAGGACAAGTTAAACAATACAAATAAATGTCTTGGATGGGACATTGCTTAGTCCCTATATGACTGGCACCAATCATGTTCACTGGCAGCTATATTTAGAGTTTAATTTATCATTGACTATAACTTCTTCTCATAATATTATTTGACCTAATAGTGATATACACTTACATCAGCACATTGGTCAGGCCATTTGTGTTCTCCAGTTGTCTTGTTGTACAGAAATAGAACTTCTCCTGATTTACACTTGTATTCTGTCCAGTCACCATCCATTTTCCAGATTTCAGTTACTTCTTTCAAGGAAGAGAAACAGTTGTGTCAGCAATCACATAAATTATCATTGAAGGAGGACTCAATCAAGTCCCAAGGCTGAGTCAAAGTGTAAAACCTGTGTGGAATGAGAGCAACAGTTGGCAATGTCACAATATGTCACAATAAATTGTGGATAACATTTATTACTTTACAAACTACTACAGGTATCAGGGACAATACACCACATTGAAATATGACAGCAAATTTGAATAACTATTGTTTTATACTGACTACTAGCTAGTCTCATTCATGTGAAAATGCTTAGATTGTGTTAAAGTAAAGTAAAGTAAAGTAAAGTAAAGCGACCATATTTAACGTCGATAACTTGTAACAGTAATTCAACTGACAAACCCGAGGTCAACGGTGCGCTCATTTTACTCCCCTCTCTCCATCAGTGCTCCGTTTTAAGGGTATTTAAAGCTAATTAAAGCTACATGGAAAGGAAAGAAGTCGAAGCAAGGATGTGAAGTCACTGGGGATTGAACTTGGGACCTCTCGCACCGAAGGCCGCGCACTAACCAACTGTGCCATCCTTGCTCCTTATTTCCACATGAACCCCGGGGGGGGGGGGGGGGCGCTTGCATATATTTACTATACGGGGACATGCCGCCCGTCAGGGTCGTGATTTTAGCTCCTGCGGTCTTAGACAGGGTATAGATTTTACGATAAATTGTCTTAAACAGGGTCAATTTTTTCAAATAGTGTAATATTTGAGGCCAACTTTTTTTCCTGTTTGACAATACTTGATTATTCTGCAGTTTCTTGCACAAGTTATGACTATAATTCCCCTATAATTTCACTGGAGTCCAGACTAGATAACACGTGGACAACGTATGACACATGACACCTATACGTTTATAAATACTGCACAGCGTTTAATGAATAACAAAGAAAAATATACTGTTTACACACGTTAAATTCCTGGTTATTAACTGGTGTCTCTAAAACAAAACTATAAGATGATATTGTAAAAACTTAAATTCCTTCAGAAGAACTTGCGTGCATTGAGAAGAAAGTTTCTGAAATATTCAAAACACATCCACGCAGACAGCGGCAACCTCCTTGTGCATCGAACAGTGCTGTGACAGAAACCATTACAGAAACCACAAGCTCAAGCAATTCGGAAGGCATCACACAACTAGTCGTGGAGCCAGAGAGGACTAATGAAATCAACGTCTGAAGGTCCACAAGAAGGAGAACTGTCATTTTGTACAATGATTAATTAATTTAGGGTATTTGTTCCAGTTCAAAATTCTATTTCTAACCAGACAAGAGCTTTAGCTTTCTATAATCATATATAAGTCTTGCTCTAGACAACGAGTAAGAATGTTTTTTATTACATAGAAAATTTTGTTCCAGTTTTGATACTTTCTAATCTTGTTACGTTGTAAACAGTAGAAGCATTTATGATGGCAGCTTTCCAAAGCACTTATGGTGACGAAGGTATTGCTTGATGTTAGCATACTAGCGACGTAATTAAAATATTAATGGACTAAAACCGCCTATTCTTTTTTTTAATGTACAATTTTCCTCACAGTCTTAAATAGGGTCCCTAAAATGCCCTCTTGTCTTATATAGGTATTGTTTTCGAGAATTTAGGTGTCTTAAACAGGGTCAGGTTTGAGGAGGCTGGGCGGCACGTCCCCATCAGATCCAGAACAAGTGCCCCCCCCCCCCCCCCCCCCCTGGGACATGAACACAAGGCTAGTCAGCTCATAACAATAGTTATTGCAATTTGCTGCCATATTTCAATTTGGTTAATAATTGCATGGTTTTTTGATGGTGCAAATATGAGCTTATATCTTTCTCAAATCTCTTATGCCTCCTGTTATCATAATGATGCTGATGATGATATTGATGATGATGATGAAGGAACAGAGGAAGGGTTATAACAAGCAGATGGATCAAGATCGAGAAAGGGTTTCTACAAGGGGATAGTTATTCCTCCGTTAGGTTTCAGTTTATATATTTCCAGTCAGCATGCTTTTGGAAGACACAAAAGAGTATTTGATGGGTGAACCAGGAAATAGGAGTTTAAAAATAACATATTGTTTATTATTAAAGACCATAAAGTTTACTAACAAGATCAAAATTCGAGTCAGCATGCTTTTGGAAGACACAGAAGAGTATTTGATGGGTGAACCAGGAAATAGGAGTTTAAAAATAACATATTGTTTATTATGAAAGACCATAAAGTTTACTAACAAGATCACAAATTATGTATAGACTCAAAATTGCTACTGAAGTGATAGTTAAAGCTATTGGAGATACAGGGCGTGTTATGGCGTCAAAAAGTGTGCACAAATAGTGTTTGAGTGAGGTAGGATGGTAAGTGGAGAATGCTTAAGCTTAAGTACATAGGCGCCAATCAGCACGAAGGCAGACAAGGGTTTCAAAGGATTACTTTGCCTTTCCTCACCGAAGTAATTAGAAAATTAGTCTCTGATCGTATCGTTCTAACTTACCTGTGATATGATCTGAAAATAAAGCTCCAAAATTGTCAAAACCACACACAATACTGCAAATGAAGGGGACTGTTCGCTTTTTCGCTGGGCCTCCTGTGTTAAAGACACGTAGTGGCCTGGACGTCCCCAGTCTTTTTCTTCTCAAAATTTCGCACAGGAAGCCCAAAAGGTTGCCTGCGGAGGAGGTTAGCAACAACCGTAGTTTTGACGCATCTTTATAGTAGATTTCGTATGACTGTGAAAACAACACCGCACGGTTACGGCAGGAAATTCGAATGTTTTATAGACTAGACAACACGGCACCGAAACGGTCGCGGTACGGCCGCGGCGCGGTCCGTTTCACACTTACACGAAATCTGCTCTAATATGAAATCTGCTCTAAACTGGAAGGCATTTATACCTCCTTGTATTAAGTTTCGAAAGAAACGAATTTACATTAATCGATCAAGAACTCCCTAAACAATAAATTGCAGATCTCTTGGCTTCTTACTCGCTGCTTTTCTTCCCTATTTCTTCTCCTTCCCTTCCTTTCATTCTTCCTTTTCTTGTACTTCATCCCTCCCGATTATCCTTTCTTCCTTCTTTGCTTTTTGTATTCTTTCCTTCTTTCCTCACTTTATTCGTTTCTTCCCTTCCTAACGTCCTTCCAGTTTCTCTCCTCCTACCTTATTCTCCTCCATTCTTTCCTTCTCTCTTCTTTTCCTCCATTTCTTCCTTCACCTACCCTTTCTTGGTTTCATTCTTCCTACTTCCTTTTATCCTTCCTTCCTCCTTCGTTGTCTTAACCAATTTCTTCAATGATGCACGAGGTTCTAGTCCTTTCTCCACTTTAGGCCTGAGTTTGACCGGTGATATTTTTCCATCAGCATTGCCTTCGACTGAAATAATTATCCACAACACCCTAGTATTGCTTACGTGTAAGTATTTCGGTATCTTAAAAAAATTTGGAAGAACAAGATTACCAACGAAATTACCAACCAATTTCTTCAATGATGTAGAAAATCTGGTGCAAAATCAGTAAAAAAGTCTAAAAAAAAGTGTACGAGGTTAGTCCTTTCTCCACTTTAGGGAAGGTTCATTTAATATGACGAGGGGGGGCATGAAGATTTCAAGGGGGGCCCTTTGATTTTCAAAAGGTGTTAAGGGGGGCTTCTGAATTTTTGGGATGATCAAAAGGGGAGGCCTCAAGTTTTTATTCATATAAGAGGGGGGGCCTAAAATAATCGACAAGATCAAAATGGGGGCTATGAAATTTTCCGGGTTAGATTTCCAAATCTTCATGCCCCCTCCCCCCCCCCCCCTCCCCCCCCATTAAATGAGCCTTCCCTTAGGCCTGAGTTTGGCCCTTGATAATTCTCCATCAGCATTGCCTTCGACTGAAATAACTATCCACAACACCCTAGTGGTAGATTGCTTACGTGTAAGCATTTCGGTACCTTACTTTAGTAACACAATTTGGAAGAACAAGATTACCAACGAAATGCTCCTCCATGTCAGTATAAAATTCTCACATTCCTCAAGTCAAAAATACGCGCATGCGCAGAAAAATTTTCCGCATGCTCTCTGCCATTTAGGTCGGGAATATCTACATCGGGAATTTTTTCGGCAGATTTCGTTCGTAACTCTTTCGTAGGCTTACGAATTTTTTCAGCTCGTCATTCAAACAACAAATTCGTTGTTTCAATTTCGATATTGTGGATACTGATTTCTGTATCCATTTTTCAATTCGATTGATTTGTTCCGATAAAAAGAGATTCAGTTCAAATTTTTGAACACGTGGGCAGATAGGGTTATTTTCTGGACCACCTTTGAAATCCGTATGTTCCCCGCTACGTGACTATTTTCTAAGGCTTCCGTAAGAGCGCGCGAGGGGCTAGTCCAGACACTGGGCCCTCCTTCGCCGCTCCTCTATTTTATTTGGGCTTCCTGTGTTACACTACAGGTTTCCAGTAATTATGTATTTATTAACATCAAAGTGTTGTAACCTTGACTGTTTTGATCGTAGGATTTGTGTATTGTTTCGACTTGTGTGACGCACCCTCTCTCACTATAACCCAAACAGACCAACGTAGGATTTTGCTTTGACTCCAAGCGTGATGTAAACAGAAAATTAGATTTAGTTTGTTACACTCGCACCTTAACTAAGTCTTTGTACAAACTAGCGAGGCAAGTTCGGGGTACGACTCAGTGTTGATTGGAAAGTACAGACCTAAGGGACCGTTCATTTTTTACCAGGAGGGGAGGGCTGGTGGTTTTTTGGAATTTTTCCCCAAAAAGTGTCCAGCCCCCCTCTTTGTCATACAATTTTTTAAATGGCCCCCCTCTTAGTTCATGTTTCATTTACATGACCCCTCCCCCCCACACTACCACCACCACCACCACTGAAAATTATGCAATGTTATCAAGAGATCGGAATATGTATTTTTGCCTTTTCATTATCGCAGACGTACTATGGATAGGATAATATTGAATTATTAGTCATCATTGCTGTTATCCTCATATGTGTATCAAAGGAAAATATAAGCCGATTATTGTTGAACAATATTAGAGAGTAATATTACATAATTATATATGTGAGCGCGGAGCGCGAGCCGCTCACCTGAAATTTCAGGTAAAGATGTTTCCAGAGGCTATTTTCTAAAAGAATTTTAAATGTTCTTATGGTACAATGTGCGAAATACTGCATTTATTTACAAATGCGAGCGCGAAGCGCGAGACGCTCGGCAGAAATTTGAAGTATATATGTTCACAGCTAGGTGAGAGGCTATCAGTTCCAAAAAGGATTTTAAATCATCTTATGAAATGTGCAAGTCACTTATTTCAAATGCGAGCATGAGTTGCTCGGCAGAAATTTGAGGTATATATGTTAACAGAGACTATTAATTCCCACCAAAGGATTTTCTCAACGTGCAAATTAAAGACATCTACTATTAATAACTGAATTTAAGTACATAAGTTTACAAAGACTTCTTCCTTAGTAAAAGGATTTGAAACACGTACCATTATGGTGGAATGTGCAAGTCACTAACTACAAATGCGAGCGCGAAGCGCGAGCTGCTTTGCAGAAATTTGAGGCAAATCTATTGTTTGTAAAGACTGTTTCCTAAAGAGATTTGAAATGATCTTGATGCAATTCAGTGTAACTCACTCTACACTAGCTTGTAGTGTTTGGCATTGTAGCATGGCTGCAGTGTAACAATTTAGAATGTAATTGGCTTTTGCGAGCGCGAAGCGCGAGCCGCTCAACAGACATTTTGCAAGAAAAGTACTTCGTGGTGGCTCCGTTTTGGTTGATTTGATAACAAAAAGGTACTGCATAAACTTTTTTTTCGCGTGACCCCTCCTCAAATAGCCAAAAAGTTTTTGCTTGGCCCCCCATTTTATGGCCATTTTTTTCAGGTGGCCCCCCATCAAAAACCACCAGCCCCCCCCTCCTGGTAAAAAATGAACGGTCCCTAAGTAAGGAAAGTGGTCGAGTAAGGAACTCCTTTTGACAGCCCCTCCGACAAAGGAAAGTCTTTCTGGTTGGCCTGGCTCTATCCCGCCTTGTACTACCAACCCTAGCTTAGCTTGTAATTAGCTCTTGTTTAAAGTCTAATAAACGAGTTGACAGAACAGGCGATTCCTTACGATGTCCCTCTCGTATCACCTGTGTCGCGGGAAGGAAGACCCTCCTTTCCGTGACACAGGAAGCCCAAATAAATAAGAGGAGCGCCGAGCGTCTGGACTAGCGAGGGGCCAAAAAATCCATGATTATAAAATAAATTCATTTGATTGATTGATTGATTGATTGATTGATTGATTGATTGGCTGATTGATTGATTGATTGATTGATTGGCTGATTGATTGATTGATTGATTGATTGCATCTACTAATTAAAAGTGATTGCACTCAACCCGTGAAATTATACTTGCACTAAAAAATACTGCAAAATTATAGACTATAGAGGATTTGTACTTTTTACATCACATCATATTTAGTCTCACTCGAAGAATCGTCGCTTTTCTCAAAAACATCCAATAGGTTAAAGAGAAAACCAAACACATTTCAAACTATTGCTTTTGTGATGATTTACATTTCACCAAAGAAATCAAAACTCTTCACTATATTTTGGCTTTGCAATAGACGTCATACCCGCTCTGGTAAACATTTTTTATCAGATAATGATAAATTTTCAATAGATTACTGTTGAGAACACGTGATCTTGAAGGGCAGTGTTTGCCCGTCATTTGAATTGAAGCCAGCTAGATAATGCATGAGATTCACAAGGACTTTTATCAGCTGATTGAAAACAAGCTATAGGCAACACTGAAAATGTCATACAAGACAGTAAAATGCGATACGGGAAGCCTTTTGTTTATAAGTGAATGACTTAGTCAAAGAGTTCTTTAGGATTAAAAAGCTCCTGAAACAACACGCCCAGTCTCAATATTCAATAAGTTTCTAAAAACCCACCCAAAAACGAACAGACAAAAACCGAGTTAATTTAGTTGCAGATCAATTGGTTTATCAGTGCTAATTTTCACTATAAATATAACTACTCTTCAACTTAGATTTATATTACAAACTGTAAACAAATAACTGGAACGTTTCATAAAGATTGTATACTCCACCAACACTGTTAGTCAGTCTCACATCATTTGGTGGAGAACCCGAGTGCCGATCCCAGGGATCATCGTCCTCTCTTTAATTTTATGGATACAATAGACCTTTCTCCAAAATAGCCGCCGCTCATTAGCAGGTTTTTTTTTTCAACCTAAGAAATAATGTTCCCTAATATACTAAAAAGTATATTTAACTTAGAAACTGTGAAAAAAATTTAGAAAGTTCCAATGAAAATCCGCAGGGATATTAATTTTTTATATTGTGAGATTTTACCAACCAAACAATTAATTAGCAACCAATTAAACCAACCAGATATACTCTTAGGCCCAGTTCAAATGTCGAACTTTTGCCGCGTCGAATGCATTGAAAACAATGGATAATTAGACGACCTTCTTTGATGTTATTAGTCCAGTCCCACACTCTCTTTCTTGCCGCTCCAGGACTCGCGGAGAAAGAGAGTCCAGTATAACTTGCATGCGCATGTCAGTTTAGTGACCACGCGATCACCACATTCATGTGGTGATCGCGTGGTTACAAATCCTAAAGTCATCTAATGATTCAAGATGGCTGAAGAAGAAAGTGTTTTGTATACACGATATCAGTCTCATTTCGGAAAGACATTTGTTGATTCAGTGAGCTATGCACTTGGAAAAACAACTATAATCTTTTACCAAAGTTTGAGCAGTTACAGGCCATTTACGGATAGACAGTTGTGAAAGACGTATTTGTGAATTTTTCGATACGCATCACTACCACTGCTACCAAACACTGACATTTGCATATTGCAAGCTCGCAAAATACTAATTAATCCATTGATTGGCTCATTTTGCACATGCGCATGCAAGTTATACTGGACTCTCTTTCTCCGCGAGTATTGGAGCGGCAAGAAAGAGAGTCTAGGACTGGACTATGATGTTATTAGATTCGACGCGGCAAAAGTTTGACGTCTGAACTGGGCCTAAGACATTCAAGAACTTTTGATGTGCCTAATGTAAAGACAAATAGAGCTAAGAACACTTTTATTCTATCTTCAAGCCTTAACATGAATACATTCTAGTCAATTCCATATTTTTATATTGTAAATAATTCCAAATTTTAGATTTTATCAATCAATGTATTTAATACGCAATTCAGCCTTCTGGCTGCAAGGTATTTCTCAATAAAGCATTCAATAAAGCATTCATTCATTCAGACTTTACAGAAAATATATGACTTTATACGCTATACCCCCAGACATACATTTGTCTGTAAAATAACTGAAATGTCAAAAATTCATATCTCTGCGGATTTTCATTAAAACTAACTTTCTAAATTTTTGCACAATTACTAAGTGACACATACTCTGTTGTATTTCAGGGATCATTACGTCTAAGGTTGAAAAAATTATTGGCCGTTATTTTGGGGAAAGGTCTGCTGGAAAGATTCCGGAACATCTTCGATGTTTTTATACAGGATTCCATCCCTAGGGAAAATATACCGACCCGCCATTGAGATATAAAGTAAAAATAAGTAATAGATAGTGCTCTTAGATAAGTAATAATCAGTGCTCTTCATCTTGAAGAATAAAATAAAGTTCAGTTTCGGCTACCACAACCGCTATGTTCATGTTTTTGGAGCTCAGTATTCCAAAGAACTGGTGTCTGGTAAATGTAGGATCTCGCCGCGTGACTTGAAACAAGAACGCGTGACGAAACTCCAGGCTTTGGCAACAAGGCGAACAAGCTGAGAAACGATGACCACGGCTACAACAATGCAACAAAGTACTGGAAGCACGGATAAAATTATGACTTGAATCCAGTTTAAGGCGTCTACGGTTGACTTGAGTGGACCTTGTGGAACTTGACCAGTGGAGAGAAAACTAGCGTTGAAGGTATTTATTGTTGCTATGACAATTAAGGCAATCAAAGAAACCATCTCAGCGATATTACTTGCTTGGCTACGGAATGGACGTACAAGGACGTGATGAAAGAGGATTAAAACACAAGAAAGAGTTAATAAAAGCTCCTTTGAAAGTGGATCAGTGACAAAAGTGGAAATTCCAATGAGAAGCAGACGTCTGAATATCAGAATACTTTCCCAGTAGATAGCGCCAGTAGTATTGTCTTGCGGTTCACGAAACGGACCGTACAGGACGGCAGTGACTGACAATTTCCATTCAGGAGCTTCTGGCCTTTGTTCTTTACGTCCACACAAAAAGCACATGAATTTGTACATCAGATAGGGTAAGGGAAGAGCACAAGCAACGAAGAATTCCTTGATAGAAATTGAGCCTTTATAAAGCCATTTGGATCCCAGCGCTAAGGTAACGATGAAAGGAACAACTGATACGACCACAAACACCATCAGCACATACTGCCACCATTGGTAACACAACACGTTACCAGCAATGAACAACCGCTTCTCTTCACCAAGTGACGTACAACGCAAGAGTTTGAGAGCTGTGTTGGCAAGCACGGCGTATCCTAGCAACAGCGTCTCCAAGACAGCACCAAGATAAGGTCCAAGTGATGGAGGAGATTTTGATCTACACTTGTTTAGTAGATAATGACAGCTGTAGAAGAGAGCAATTGTCAAGAGAGCACCAAATACTGGACATGCAAGGACCAGTTGCTTAGTTACCACAGTAAGCCCAACGAAAGGACATAAGAAACCACGTAAGGAAATGCGGATTTCAAAGTTAAAAAGTCCCATCATAGGTTGCATGAGGTAGCTCTCAGCAATGCTGTCGTACGAAGTGGTAATTAAAAGAATATTAACCACTTGATAAAAGTAGGAAACTATTTTTAAATAGCCACAGTGACTACTATGTTTGTCCTCGGATTGGTCTTGTTCATCGTCGTGTCTTGCGTTGCTTCTGAACCACAGGATGCGACTCTTGAGCATGCGCTCAAGCCTTGGCTTATAAATGAAGAACAAAGCAATCAACATCACCATGACAGCGATCACGCCCCAAAACCACGTCAGTTCTTGGCATTCGTCTCGAGGAAGGCAAGATGTCGAAAGGAGAGTTTCAGAGTAATTTTCTTTACACTCACCGCAGATTGGTCCAGTCCTGTGGCCATTACAACTGTTGTAATCAACAAAATCGTGTTTGTTGGGCTGTTTACAGTATCCCAATGGACAAAGAATAAATTTAAGTGCTGGTGGATTGTCTTGAACTTTGTATCCCCAAAAGTTCTGTCTTGCTGATATTTTACCTAAACAATCAGCTCCAAATGGGCATGGCAAGCACTTGAAACCGCTGTCCATATTTGCTCCAAGGCTCTGGCCATGTTGTATACTGTAGGACCCAATCCCACACGGTCTACAAGAAAGCTGCATGACATTTAATGCAATAATGCAGTCATGTAATGATATTGTTATTCCTTTCCCTATTTGGCCTTTTAAATGGTGAACATCTAGTTCGCTACCAGCTGGACAAGTCAAAATTGTTTGGTTATTTTTACCAAAATTAACATAATTAGCCTTAGATACGGTTACTAAGCTTTTTGACAACCCTGAGGGTTCCTTGAATTCCAATCTTGAATTGAATATTATTAATGGACCTCCACTTTGGGAATCGATAAACGATATAATGTCAAAAGTCATAGTGTTTTTTGGGAGCTGTATCTTCATTGAAGAATGCTTCTGCTGAAACAACGAGTCGAGTATTTTCAGACTAGTGGAATGTGTTTGAGAAATGTAGATATGTCCTCCTCGGATTTTTGCAAAATTGTCGATGAAGGAACAATTTTGTATAGTATAGCTGCCATTCCATAGGGACAACGCCCCTCCTGACAGAGCAGTGTTATTGGCAAATATTGTGTTTTTTATTGTCACGAAAGTACTGTAATTCCACACTTCCCTGGGAAGTGGACTTTTCTGCCCCGGTTTAATACACCCAGGTTCTTTAACTGAATCTTTGGACGTGAGTAGGAAGAAAATTGCTCCTGCTCGCCCTTTGGGAGCTTTATTGCCAAAAAACACACAAGACTCAATTTTTATATTGCCACCTTGCACTGAGGCAATGCTTAGAGCACCACTTAAAATGTTACTGAGACTATAGCAGTGTTTAAATGTGATATTATGAAGAAGGACATTTAAAATCTGATTTGCCACCACCGCCAGGCACCCACCACTATGAACATTTGTGACACTTTGGGAATCAAACTTGGTGTTTTTAATTGTTAGTTGTCGTAATATGAACGTGGACAGCCAGATAGCACCTCCCAATTGCGGGGTTACGAGTGAGTTGTTCTTCAATATCACATCTAAAATTGTTACCGATGCAGTTCCATTACTGGTGTATAGCGTGATGCACCACGCATTGGAATCATTCACAAAGTTGTCTCTAAAAACAGTATGTTCTATGTGCACCTCACTGTCATGACCTGAAATCCAGAATAAAACTGCTACTGATAGCTCATTTATAAATTTAGTTTGGAACTTTTCAAAAAGACTGTTTACAATGTACAGGCTGCCTTTGTGTTTAGTAAGTACCGCTATAGCTCCACACTTACTCTGGTAATTCTGAAGAAACTTTGTGTTGTTAAGAATTATATCATTTTTGTAACTGTAGACAGAGATCATGCTAGCCACTGGAACTGGAGTTTTGTTTTCTAAGAACACAACATTCTCAAAATGCAACGATGTAAGTGCTTCCTTTAAATCAATTCCTATCAAACCTGCATATCGCCCGAGGCTGTTACGTGTGAAGTTAACATTTTTGAGGGTAATATGGCATAATATTGACTCTGGATCGTATCCTCCTCTTGATGCGACACCGATCCCGGATGGTATCATGTGTTGGGTTCCCCAAGATGTTTTGACTTCGCTGTTCGACACAGAGATGGATATACTGCATAGTGGTGTTACTCTTTGAGTTATCCTCATTCCTATACAGGAACTTACATTCACGCATAGTGAGTTATTAAACGAAAAGATAATGGATTTTGTCTTTTGGAATAGACTTACAGCTTGAAATGCACCAATAAATGTACACTTATCGATAGAAAGGTTGACGTCTTCAGCACACACACAAGTGTGTAGAAATTGTAAGTTAGTTAACTTCACATTTGTGTTGTTTTGATGGACTAGGGACGGAAAAAATCTTATATCATACTCTTCCTGGCATTTAACGTGTGGTATTGCCTGGAAACCAACAATAACCATACTCTTGTTGGAATAAATTCCTGCCAACTCCAAAGCAGATGACTCACAAGTGTATGGAGTTGTATCTGATCCAGTACCATCAACGTAGACATGACCTTTGTGTTGTACTCTCCATACACCCATAACGATGGTTTTACAAGGGTTGGATTCTGAACCACACAACTGGCTGTCACTTCCTCTGCTTTGGGATACGTACACACGTTGAACTGTAATGAAAAAGTAAAGGTAATAATTATATATACACGAGAAAAAATTACTCGATTCTGATTGGTCGACAACAGTGCAGTTGAAGTGTAACGCAGTGCAGAAAAAGCGCATTATAGTGCAAATTATATACATTTGAATTTATAGCTTCAAAAGTAACATTGAGATAAATTTTTTCCTTAATTACTCTGCTATTTTAAACATTAACAAGCTTTCTATATACGGAATTTTTCAGCCATTAAAAATGTTTAATAAAACGGCAAAAACTTTGAGGATATGGTTTTTATTTAAACAAAAGAAAATTTTTAAATGATTTCCGGGCGCTACTGACGTTATTTATTCGTTTGTCCTTAAAAACACCGTTTATTTTCTGGAGTTTTTTCATGTATATTATCAAAAGGTAACTCCTTGCCCTACGGGCTGGTGTAATTTTGATAATCCGAGTTTGAAAAACACACTCTTAAGAATAAATTCCAAATTGAACTCGAAATCGTATGATTAATTATCTATAGAAATAAAAATGGCTTGTTTTATATAGTTACACATATTTCAAAAAATGTTGTCGCATGCAGTTCAAAGCAACAAGCGTCATGCCAAGACCGAAATGAATGCTTTATAAATTTTTAGATTGAAGCGCAACCTACGCAATTTTTGGTTAATCAATAAAGATATAATAGTTGACGTCGAATGATGACAGGTCAAAATGTTATGAGGACAAAAATTACGCTACGAGACGAAGTCAGGTGACGTGACTGTTGTTCTCACCGCATTTTGACGTCTTCTACGTATCTATTACACAGTGAATTGGTACGAAGATGAAACTTTCTATTAAAAATATTTCATCTAACTGCTTGGTAGATTGTGGGCGGGTCAACTGTGCTGGGAACTGAATACGATTTTCTTTCAAAGCAATACTTCTTTTTCGAAAAACATCAATAGAAAGCGATTCTTTTACCTTCATCGTTTCGTGGTTGTTTTGAAGCTGTCGAACCTGTCGGTGTTTGAGTCCACAATGAAAGCATTATCATAGTCCACTTGTAGTAAAAATACATTTTGATTTTCTTACTGGTAAACTGCTACATTAATTGCAAGCTCTTTGGCTGTTATGAGGAAGTTATAGGCTCTTAAAGAAAGTGAAATATCTAAATATACTGTTTGCTTTTGTTTGCTCTCAAAGAGCTCTTCAAGAAACTGAAATATTTCAGCAGGCTGCTTTCCTTTGCCTTCACTGACCCTTTGCATAATACTGCTAATCATATGCAGATGTACCTCTTGCCTCACTTTGGCGCAGCTAAACAATGACATGGTTAATTAGGTGATTCTTTTGCTTTACTTAGCCAAAGTGAGGCGAAGGGTGTATCTGCATACATCAGTAGCTTTATGCAAAGGGTCTATAACTTCAGTTTTGGTTTTCGTCCAAGCGAAAGTCACCAGACATGATTTTTGGGATTCGTTTTATCGCCGACGCTTGTTTTGTGCGATATTTTGTGGAAAACGGAATAGTAATATATTGTAAATCCCTAAATACATCCAATCTCAATAACGTTGTCCAGATCAAAAAGATATTTAGTCTATACCAATTATCACGTGCCTCATTGAATATTCGTTTCTAGCTTGAAATATAGTTTGTTCACGGGGAATTCACAGCTTTACAGGGCTAATGAAAACGAAAAATCGATGCCGACTCTTTGTGAATGCACTAGAATGATGAATATTGCACTCGAGGTATACCGATCGAGGTTGGGTTTTCTTCGAGTACGATTTTCGAGTTACAGAGCTTGAGTTACGCGCTCAGACACGCCCATTTTGCGCGCTGTGACAACGTCCACGTCACTTTGAATTCTGTGCGTAACGTGACGAAATCCTTATAACCGTAAGGCGATTTGTGACAAATAAGTTCAGTAAAACTATAAATGAAAGGACGAGAAGAAATATTGTTGACATGTTTTTTGTGTTTTAATATTTCGACCGCAACACAAAACACAAAACACAAAAAACATGCATGTCAACAATATTTCTTCTCGTCCTTTCATTTACATTTAAACTTTATGCCCACATAAACATTTTTTTTCAGTAAAACTCTAATAAAATAAAAACAAAAACAAAACAAATAATAAAAAAAATAATAAAAATATAAATCAAATATAACTCGATCATCTCTGAAACATTCTCAAATATGACGTGCTACAGTTTTATTGTGGCGTAACACAAAACTTAGCAGCTTTTGCTAAATGCTGTACTAACGGTCAAATATAACCATATCTTAATTAGACTAATTAGTGTACTTGCCTAGAGCGTTTTACAATTCCAATCTTTTTATAATTGTTTCAGTTTCATCTTTACTTCATACCTGCGATACACTCCGCCATTTTTACTGGCCATGCATGTTTTACAGATTTTGTTACGAGAGAGAATTAAATCATCGCAATAAAGGCAGCAATTACCAGGGCAGCAACAACTTCTAAACTGATTCAATACTAAAGTCGTATTCTTCGCTCCTTTGTATCAACTAGGTGTGTGAGCGGATTATATTACCACAGGAAACCCAAAGAGTGAGCAGAGTTCAAATTGTGTAGAGCAAGTATAAAAGTAGACTGATTCAATAAGTCGTAGTTTTCACTCCATTGTATCGATTAGTTAGATAGGTCGCTTCAAAAAGTGAGCGACGACCACAGGAAAACCAAAGCAGCGAACAAACCGATTTACGGAATCAGTCTACAACGATTTCTTTAGAAATGTTTGATGATTGCATGCCTTCCAGGTGAACGGAGATTTTAATTTCAACCAATCAGAGCGCGTTCAGCATTTTTGCGACCGGCCCTCGTCCCCAGGCTACTTACTTCACGGTCGACGAGTATGTGAATCCGCCATTTTGCAACTGGAGTTTATAGTAAATTGTTTTGCATCAAGATATGTGGTGAACAACTGTAAATTTAGTCTTCTTCCTGAGTCTAACGTGTAAGTAATTGCTATACAAATGTTTATAAGTTTTTATAATAAACTTTTGATGCGGCAATGTGTACTGTACTTGAATTATTCCGTTCAGTTGGCAAATATATAGAGGATATTACATGGGCGCGCGGAGATACGGATTTTATCTTCGAGTGTTGAAAAAATCTCTCACGAGTGAGCGCAGCGAACGAGTGAGAGATCTTTTCAACAAGAGAAGATAAAACCGTATCTCCAAGCGAACATGTAATATTCTATTTATCATATAATTATCAAATCAAGAGACAACAAACTATCTTTAGAGTAAATGCGCTCAATTAACCATGGTAACGATCTTTTCACTAGTGAAAAGAACATGTTATTTTCACTAGTGAAAAGAACAAGTTTTCGAACTTAAGAAATGTAGGTATTTTATAAATAATTATATGATAAAAAAG
The DNA here is from genome assembly GCA_029948255.1 of Telmatactis stephensoni. Lineage (NCBI taxonomy): Eukaryota > Metazoa > Cnidaria > Anthozoa > Actiniaria > Isophelliidae > Telmatactis > Telmatactis stephensoni. The sequence goes on from JALIZF010001924.1 coordinate 1,588,640, forward strand.
TTTATTAGCAAATTCATGCAGGTGTAGACTCGCCAAAACCCTCAAGTATACTTCCATGTTGAAAAAACTCATAGCCCTTATTTACAGTGCTGTAAAGTACGATATTCTGTTTGTAAACCGATTTCCTTTGGGAGACTCGCACTATCAACACGCTCGTCTCAGTCAACTCTCAAAATCACGTATTGTTTGATTGCATTTATACGCTCATCAAAAATTTTAAATGCTTTTCTAGAGCCTAAAATAAAATTCGAGTATTGTCCTCAAATAGAAAAGGCAAGATTTCGAGTCAAAATAAGTTTCGTAACAAAGATAATAGCGATGAAATGTGCTTACATTTTAATAAGAAAGATAGCAGCCAAAACATTGAGCGTTAAAATGACGATACCGTTTATTTGCTTATTTTAGGCTTAATTATATCCATTTTGAAATCACTGGTGATTTCTGCAATCTGATTGGTTAAAAAGTGTGCGATAAATTCCTAAATTGCATCCTTTTGCTTCATTAATCGCATCTTTTTTTCCAACCAATCACAAAACAATGTCTTTCATTATCAGTGTCTTTTATAAAGTTGAGATTTCAAAATGGATATAATTAAGTGGTAATTTAACTTCGTGTCGTGCAATTTTGGGCCAGAAATCATACTCGTGATTATCAAACTCCCGCTACGCGGTCGTGCAGTTTTGTAATCACTCGTATGATTTCGTCCCAAACTGCACTCCACTCAGTTTAATTACCATTATAAATCTTTCTTAAATGCATAAACATACATTCCCTCATTAACTTTAGGAGTGGAATATTTTCGCAGAAAATTTTCACAGGAACAGTCAAAAATTCAAAGGAGACTTCTTTAAAATTCTTTTGCTAAATTATTTGATTAAAAGCTTTCAGAAATAATTTTTCTGAAAGTTTGCTTGTTCATCAAGGGCCGGTCATTTTGTCCAATAATGCTTTGCGCGCCGTGCTCACCGTTCACCTGGTTGTATTGAATGCTGCAGATCGGTGATTAAAGGCGCTGTAATTTTTCTCTCTGAAACAAAATTTAAAACTGCTTTGTCAGCGTGGAAAAATTGCAGTGTGAATCAACGGCTTTAGTACTTGTAAAAAGTTAGAGAAAGCTAGTAGTTAGCTAGTGATTTAACTAGTGCAGAAGACTAAACCATTCTGTTATCAATAGAACTTCACCTTAACTTCTTTTACGACAGAATGACAATATTTTCAGCTGGCAAAGACTGAAATGTGTTATCCTACTTTGAAGACTTTGCATTGGATGGTATCTAAGTTGGTCAGTGGAAACCTTCGTAGGTTGGTATAAGCTAGAATATAAATTGAGGCATTTCAAGCGTATCAAGGTCATCCTAGAATGTTGTTTTTAGTCTTAAAATTCTGAATATTTAATACATTTTTGAAAAACCCATTCAAAACCGGTTTAGTTGTTATTCAGTTGTTTTATACTAATTTTCACTACAAATATATGATGCTTTCCAACGTAACAACGTGCAGTTGGAAAGCGTTTTCATTACGGTTCTGAGTTTATTATGTATTTTCTCATGAAAATTCTATTATCCTCAGTTAACGCATCATTTAATATGCTAATTTATTATATAGATATCGATGAGATACCAGGTTTTCTCCAGTGTCGAAAACTTGATATCAATCACATGTGAAGATATCATATCTTTCACATGTGAAGATATCACTGTTGGCATAGTAACCGGTATTTTTCAACGTTATTACGGTATTTCTAAGTTGTTGTTTTTTATTTAAGTCTCATCGATATCTATATAATAAATAGAACATTACATGGCCGCGCGGTGATACTAATTTTATCTTCTCGTGTTGAAATATCTCTCACTCGTTCGCTGCGCTCACTCGAGAGATATCATCAACACCGAAGATAAAATCGTATTCTCCGCGCGGCCATGTAATATCCTCTATACATTAGTATTTAAGAAGTCGAGTTGTTAAGAACTTTCTCTCGCTTGTTGGACAGCCTACACAAAGATAGTGACCAAACTTGAGTCACCGAATTTCTTATGAATTGTTTAGACCAAATCTTTAGTCATTTTTCTATTACTCGGGCTTCCGTAGGAATGCCCGAGTTATAAATTGGGCTTCGTTATTGTTATTATTTTCCTCGTTCCGACGCAAAACGCAGTCTGGCAACTAAAGCGCATGCGTATAGATAGAAAGGCGCATGCGTCGAGAGGTATATACTTCATGATTGTCCTATATAGTCGCTTCTTTACTTGAGAAGTACAGAGCAACTATACGGCACTCAAAACCATGAAGTATATACCTAAATAAGCGACAAAAGCACATGGTCATCATGGCGACCTGCAAGATGTCTCGCGATTCAAGGGTAAATATGATTTCTAGTACGCTCAAGCTATTTACAAAAGCACACACTATTCGCGGTAGACCCACACTAAAAGATGGCGAGCGTTTTCGGAACGGGTCGATCCGCGAACTTTACGAGAGATCAAATTTACGAGCGAACATTTTTGAGTTTGTTTACGAACGTATTCGTTGAAATACCCAAGTCATCTAAATTGTATTGCTATTTGAAAGCTAAAAACCAAGAAAATAAAGGAAAGTTTGTGCTTAAATTCAACGTAGTCTAATAGTTATAGTTAAAACATAGAGCAGTTATAACATAGAGCAGTAGTTTTCATCTTTAATGATCACCAACTGTGAATCAATTCTGCTAATAATCCGTGAGTATTGCAAATCAGTTATATTAAAGTTGGTTTGTTTCAAGGCAGGCAGAATTACCAACAATTCTTCTGTAAGTAAATGATTGGATTGTCACTCGGAAATGTGTTCGTTGGATGTGAATGCTTCTGCGAGTGTAAAAATTTCAGATCTTAAAAATTTCGACCCCTCAGCGTGATTTGAGCCTACATTCGGATTTCCGGTCCGACGCTCAAGCACTGACCCTTCAGATAAACTGATAAACAGATAAACTTTAAAACACATTCATTTGTCTCTTCAAATTATTGCAAAAGTTGTTGTTATTAATAAAGCAAATGAATCAAAATATCATGATTAAGATTGATAGTACACTGCAGAAGTCAAATAAGTTAGTTTGAAAAAACCATTTCACGTGCAGTGACTATAAACAAAAATCAATTTTTAATCCGATGGGTCTTTCTTACCCTAGGCTCCAGGGGTTTATTATTCGCTTTCTTTAGAGAGTTCCTCTCTTATCAAGTAAATAAACGTCGGAAGGAGACGATAAACCAGGGTATAGGTATAGGGTATAGATATAGGTATAGGGTATAGGTCTTTCTAGAAAAAAAGGCTAAGCCTGTATAAATGCGCTTTTAGGTCAAAGAGCACAGCAGAATAAACGAATGGAGAATTTAAAGGGACAATGTTAACAAAGAGAACTCATGATTTACTACATAGAAAGCCCGAGTTCACGCAGCTATGCGTCTTGTTTATAATAATTTGCTTTGAATGGAACTTTAGTCATTTAAAAATTTATTAGAATTTGTGGTTCTAGCCCTCGGAACTATGCGTTGCATTCGGTCGAGGACTACGTTTCCAGAGGATTTTTTCCCACGAGGTTTTATCCTGCTGGTTTTTCGTAGCGGGCAGCGTAATATACAATGTAATTTCTTGTTAGGATACATATATATTTTCCTTTCAAATACTTTACAATTATCTCATATATTTATACAAATTGCCTTAGAATCAATCAATTAATAATAAATGTAATATTACTATCAAGGTATTTAATAAACTGCTTGTTGTGCTGTCCACCAGGCACAAGGCACAGTCACACTCCACATATCGTGTACTAATTAATAGTTACGCTTTGCGCAGTACGAAGTGTAGGAATGAAGAGTACTTTCTAGTTTATCAGGATTTATCTCTACATCATGACTACAAACTGTAAAATAAGTGCTGGATGGTCTAATAAAAATCCCATACTATATACCAACACAGTTAGTGAGCGAGCCTCGCATGATTTGGTGGAGATCCCGGGTACCGATACAATTGAGGGATACATTTTGAAAAGTGTGAGAGTATCTTCGATGTTTTTATGCATGTTTTTTTCCCTTACTTCAGAATATAAATAAGTAATAGTCTTGTTCAGGTCTTGTCATACTTCTGAGCAATCTCCATATACGAAATCAGTGATCTTCATCGTGAAGAATAATCACTACAGTTCAGTCTGCTGCCACAACAGCTATGTTCATTTGTTGGGAGCTCAGTTTTCCAAAGAACTGGTGTCTAGTAAATGTCTGATCTCATCGCGTGACTTGAAACAAGAACGCGTGACGAAACTCCAGGCTTTGGCAACAAGTCGAACAAGCTGAGAAACCATGACCACGGCTACAACAATGCTACAAAGTAATGGAAGCATGGATAAAATTATGACTTGAATCCAGTTTAAAAGGTCTATGGTTGACTTGAGTGGACCTTGTGGAACTTGACCAGTGGAAAGAAAACAGGCGTTGAAGGTATTTATTGTTGCTATGACAACTAAGGCAATCAAAGAAACCATCTCAGCGATGTTGCTTGCTTGGCTACGGAATGGACGCACGATGACGTGATGGACCAGGATAAAGACACAGGAAATAGTTAGTAAACATTCCTTTGAAAGTGGATCAGTGACGAGGGTGGAAATTATGATGAGAACCAGACGTCTGAATATCAGAATACTTTCCCAGTAGATAGCGCCAGTAGTATTGTCTTGCGGTTCACGAAACGGACCGTACAGGACGGCAGTGACTGACGATTTCCACTCAGGAGCTTCTGGCCTTTGTTCTTTACGTCCACACAAAAAGCACATGAATTTGTACATCAGATAGGGTAAGGGAAGAGCACAAGCAACGAAGAACTCCTTGATTGAAATTGAGCCTTTATAAAGCCATTTGGATCCCAGCGCTAAGGTAACGATGAAAGGAGCAACTGATACGACCACAAACACCATCAGCACATACTGCCACCATTGGTAACACAACACGTTACCAGCAATGAACAACCGCTTCTCTTCGCCAAGTGACGTACAATGCAAGAGTTTGAGGGCTGTTTTGGCAAGCACGGCGTATCCTAGCAACAGCGTCTCCAAGACAGCACCAAGATAAGGTCCAAGTGATGGAGGGGATTTTGATCTACACTTGTTTAGTAGATAATGACAGCTGTAGAAGAGAGCAATTGTCAAGAGAACACCAAATACTGGACATGCATGGAACAGTTGCTTAGTTACCACAGTAAGCCCAACGAAAGGACATAAGAAACCACGTAAGGAAATGCGGATTTCAAAGTTAAAAAGTCCCATCATAGGTTGCATGAGGTACTTTTCAACAATACTGCTGTACGAAGCGGTAATCAAGAGAATATTAACCACTTGATAAAAGTAGGAAACGATTTTTAAATAGCCACTACTATGTTTGTCCTTGGATTGGTCTTGTTCATCGTCGTGTCTTGTGTTGCTTCTGAACCACAGGATGCGACTCTTGAGCATGCGCTCAAGCCTTGGCTTATAGATGAAGAACAAAGCAATTAGCATCACCATGACAACGACCACGCCCCAGAACCACGTGTCTTGGCATTCGTCTCGATCAACGCACGACGATGAAAGGAGAGTTTCAGAGTAATTTTCTTGACACTCACCGCAGAGTGGTCCAGTCCTGTTGCCTTGACAACTGTTGTAATCAACAAAATCGTGTTTGTCGGGCTGTTTGCAGTATCCCAATGGGCAAAGAGTAAATTTAAGTGCTGGTGGATTGTCTTGAACTTTGTATCCCCAAAAGTTTTGTCTTGCTGATATATTACCTAAACAATCAGCTCCAAATGGGCATGGCAAGCACTTGAAACCGCTGTCCATATTTGCTCCAAGGCTCTGGCCATGTTGTATACTGTAGAATCCAATCCCACACGGTTTACAAGAAAGCTGCATGACATTTACTACAATATCGCAGTCATAAAATATTCCTTTCCCGATTTGGGCTTCTAAATGGTGTATTTCTAATTCGCTACCAGCTGGACAAGTCAAAATTGTTTGGTTATTTTTACCAAAATTCACATAATTGGCCCTAGATACGGCTACTAAGCTTTTTGACAACCCTGACAGTGCCTCGAATTCCAATCTTGAATTGAATATTATTATTGGACCTGCACTTTCGGAATCGATAAACGATATAATTTCAAAAGTCGTATTCTTTTTTGGGAGCCGTATCTTCATTGAAGAATGCTTCTGTTGAAATAATGAGTCGAGTATTTTTAGACTGGTGGAATCTGTTCCAGGTATGTAGATATGTCCTCCTCGGATTTTTGCAAAATTGTCGATGAAGGAACAATTCTGTAAAGTATAGCTTCCCTTCGTTAAGGTCAATGCCCCTCCTGTCATAGCAGTGTTATTAGCAAATACTGTGTTCTTTATTGTCACGAAATAAGTGTAATTCCACCCTTGCCTGAGAAACGGGCTTTTCTGCCCCGGTTTAAAACACCCAGGTTCTTTGACGGAATCTTTGGACGCGTGTAGGAAGTAAATTGCTCCCGCTTCTCCCTGTGGAGCTTTATTGTCCAAAAACACACAAGACTCAATTGTTATATTGAAATGTTCGAATGCTTGTAGCACTGAGGTAATACTCAGAGCTGCATTAAAATTAGTACTCTGACTGTAGCAATGTTTAAATGTAACATTACGAAGAAGGACATTTAAAATTTGAATTGCAACCACCACCAGACACCCACCACCATAAATATTTGTGACGTTCACGGAATCAAACTCAGTGTTTTTAATTGTTAACTGTCGTAATATCGACGCGTGCAACGTGATGGCGTTTCCCGTCTTCGGGGTCACGAGTGAGTTGTTCTTCAGTATCACATCTAAAATTGTTACCGTTGCAATTTGTTCCGCAATGTCTAGGAAGATGCAATATGCATTGGGACCATTCAGAAAGTTGTCTCTAAAAACAGCATGTTCTATGTACACCTCACTGTCATCATGTTTACCACTCCAAGATAACATCGTTGGTATGATATTTACGTTTTTAGATTTAGTTTGGAACTTTTCAAAAAGACTGTGTATAATGTACAGACTACCTTTGTGTTCAGTTTCTACTTGTATAGCTCCACACCAACTCTGGTAATTCTGAAGAAACTTTGTGTTGTTAAGAATCATATCATGTTTGTAACTGTAGACAGAGATCATGGTATTCACTGGAACTGGAGTTTTGCTTTCTAAGAACACAACATTCTCAAGGTGCAACGATGTAAATCCTTTCGTCAAATTAATTCCTATCAAACCATTCGGCCCAAGGACGTTACGTGTAAAGTTTATATTTTTGAGAGTAATATGACATAATATTGACCCAGGATCGTATTCACCTGTTGATGTTACACCGATCCCGGATGGTGCGTATTGGGTTCCCCAAGAAGTTTTGACTTCACTGTTTGACACAGAGATGGATAAACTGATTAATGGTGTTACTCTTTCAGGTTATCCTCATTGCTATACAGGAACTTACATTCACGCATAGTGAGTTATTAAACGAAAAGATAATGGCTTTTGTCTTTTGGAATAGACTTACAGCTTGAAATGCACCAATAAATGTACACTTATCGATAGAAAGGTTCACGTCTTCAGCATACACAGAAGTGTTTTAGAAATTGTAAGTTAGTTAACTTCACAGTTTGTGTTGTTTTGATGGAGCAGGGACGGATAAAAAGCTATATCAGACTCTTCCTGGCATTTAACGTGTGGTATTGCATGGAAACCAACAATAGCCATACTCTTGTTGGAATAAATTCCTGCCAACTCCAAAGCAGATGAATCACAAGTGTATGGAGCTGTATCTGATCCAGTTCCATCAACGTAGACATGACCTTCGTGTTGTACCCTCCATACACCCATAACGATGGTTTTACAAGGGTTGGATTCTGAACCACACGACTGGCTGTCACTTCCTCTGGTTTGGGATACGTACACACGTTGAACTGTGATGAAAAATGAAAGTAAAGAAAAGATTGTTGAAAGGTAATAACAATATACATGAGAAAAAATTACTCGATTCTGATTGGTCGAAAAGCCGCAATACAGTGCACATTACATTAGAATTTATAGCTCCAAAACAGCATATTAAGATCAAATTTTTCATTATTCTGCTATTGTAAACATTAAGCAGGATTTTTGCAGCCATTAAAGAACACGTATGTTTGAAAAAATGGCAAAAACTTTGAGGATACGGTTGTCATTTAATGAAAAGAAAAAATTTAAATGATTTGCGTGCGCAACTGACGTTATTTACTCGTTTTTCTTTAAAGTGGAACGACGATGAAATCTTGACCGTTTGAAAGACGATTTTTCGGATTAAAAATCAAACTATTAGTTGAGTAAAATAGAAATCCGATGTTAAAAAAAATTGGGAAAAAATTATATACCTAAAATTTTGAGTTGAATTGTCTCTAAATGCCGTCCGCCATTAATCCATCTGGTACTTTGAAAGGAAAAATTGATGAAAAGTAAAAACTGATTATTTTTTTATCAGAAGGTGAATATAGCTGAATAACTTACTACTCTCCGCCAAAAAAAATGCATTTTAAGCACATTATCACGGAGAAATTTGTGTTTAAAACCTAAGAGAACAATAGCGTTGAGTAACTGACGTCTTATGACGTCAGTTACTCAAAATTTAAATGCTAAAATACTTAACAATTTCTATCCGTCTCCTCTAAATAAGAAGAAAATGTTGAGTTCATGTTGATAGTTGGAGCCATAATTATCAGTGTGACTGAGTTTCAAGTCATTTTCATTTGTTATAAATTTTTATCCAAGTGCTCCTTTGAATAATGGCGGCCGATAAAAGCAGAGGAAAATAGCTCCTTTTGAGGTTGTTCTTTTTATCGTACGACAAAATCGCTTTGACATGTTAATATGAATGCTATAAGGATGTCAACAAATATAAAAATAATAAGGGTGTAATTTCATCGTCGTCCCACTTTAAAAAAACGCCGTTTATTTTCTAGACTTTTTTCATGTCAGTATATTATATTATTAAAAGGTAATCACCTTGCACTACGGGCTCGTGTAATTTTGATAATCTTTTAAAAACACATTCTTAAGAATAAATTCCAAATTCAACTCGAAATCGTATGATTAATTATCTATAGAAATACATATGGCTTGTTTTATGAAAGGAAAGATCAAGCTTTATAAATTTTTAGATTGAAGCGCAACCCGCGCAATTTTTGGTTAATCAAAAAAGATAGTTGACGTCGAATAATGACAGGTCAAAATACTGTGAGGACAAAAACTGCGCTACGAGACGAAGTCGGGTGACGTGACTGTTGTTCTCACCACATTTTGACGTCTTCTGTGCATCTGTTAGAATAATAAATAATAACTAAACTGTTAAGGTGTTTCGATATAGTTTTTTATTGACCGCGCTTCTGTTTTTCACTCCACGAATTGAGCAACTTACTCTTGACCAATCTAAACGGTTTTTACACTAGTTATTGGACTTAAGTCAAAGTTTATATTTTTGTCTATTTTACTTCGATTTATAGCGACGGTAAACAAAGATGGCTGAAATCAAGTTTTCTAAAACATATTTTGAACTCGAGCAGCTCTAGACAAGGGACTATATGGACAATAAACTACAAACTGAAACAAACAAGTTAAGGATAAATTCAAAAAATTTTATCAAGCCGCTTTCGAATAATTCGCAAAAAACATAAATAATGCAAATTTGCCAATTTCCGGTCCTTTATTCCAAATCACTTCAATCAAAGAGTTTTAATTCTATGTTATCTATTTTACTTTGGTATGTACTTTGTTACATAGTATTTGGGTGCCGAGAACTCTTATAAATCAAGAGATATTTCAGAAAAACTGATTTCAGCCGTAGTTTTATATCGTTGCCATGGTAACACCAATTACACTGAAACTGATAAAAAACAAAACCTTGAACTCAGTTTATCTACTGACAGGAAAATCGTTGTGATAAACACGATGGTCAAAACGGCTATGCTAGCTTTCCTCCCACTCGGGTCAACAAAAATTTGCAGAATGCCCAAGAATAATGTCTTGTATGCAACGAAACTTGTCATGAAGGTAGTCCACATTTAACAAACTCATAAATGACGTAGAAATTTGGCGCCAAAATTTTGAATTTTGAAATTCATTTTACTTACTATCCAAAAATGTTCTTTGGTCAAAATGATGCATTTCAGCGAAAACCCCATGTAAATCCGATAATTGGTTCAAAAGTTATTCCTTTTTCAATAATATAACCTAAGAAATTTGTGTAATTTGATTGGCTGGCCGGGAGCACTGGTATTTCAGCTTAATTTTGTAATTTGACATGTGAAAATTACAGTTTCCATGGCAACTGCTTTCTTTCTTTGTCAAAAGGGCTAAGAGAAAATGGCGGCCAGATAGGGAAGCTTTCTCCCGCTAAAAGGAAGTGATTTATCATGGAGACAACTCAAAAATGAAATATAAAATGAAAGGGAAACGGGTTTTGATGGATATGAAGAGTTCCTTTTTCCTTTTTTCTGCTGAAAAGATGATAAGCGACACGTGAAGTGAAGGTTTGTCCGAAAATAGCTTCAAACTGAAGGATTGACATGACGGAAAAGTTCATGAAAGGTAATAAAAAGTTTTTTTTCTACAGTTATGCATTTATTGTCTATCTTATCTAGAACGTTTTTTGTCATCTTTTTTTCAAACTATGCCGTTTTTAGTCACAAATTTGTTCGCGAGTTCAGTGTTTTTCATTGATTGATTCAGTGAAGTCATTCAGACCAAATTAAAATTGAAAACAAAATTACTGGTTTTACTTTCTCAATGTAGTTTTGACTTTGAATGATTTCTTTTTACTACTTGTCTTGAATATTGTTATAGCTTTTCTTTTATCTGTGACAGGCTTGAAAGCTATGTTTTCACTTTTAGAAGTAGTTGAGTGTAAAGCGATTCAACCTCGCGGTTGTTTTTCATCAAATTTTCAGAAATTTCTTAGGTTATATTATTAAAGTGGGACGACGATGAAATTAGCACCCTTATTATTTTTATATTTGTTGACATCTTTATAGCATTCATATTAACATCTGATGTCAAAGCGATTTTGTCGTACGATAAAGGAACAACCTCAAAAGGAGCTATTTTCCTCTGCTTTTATCGGCCGCCATTATTCAAAGGAGCACTTGGATAAAAATTTATAACGAATGAAAATGACTTGAAACTTAGTCACACCGATAATTATGGCTCCAACTATCACCATGAACCAACATTTTCTTCTTATTTAGAGGAGACGGATAGAAATTGTTAAGTATTTTAGCATCTAAATTTTGAGTAACTGACGTCATATGACGTCAGTTACTCAACGCTATTGTTCTCTTGGGTTTTAAACACAAATTTCTCCGTGATAATTGCTTAAAATGCATTTTTTGGCGGAGAGTAGTAAGTTATTCAGCTATATTCACCTTCTGATAAAAAAATAATCAGTTTTCACTTTCCATCAATTTTTCCTTTCAAAGTACCAGATGGATTAATGGCGGACGGCATTTAGAGACAATTCAACTCAAAATTTTAGGTATATAATTTTTTCCCAATTTTTTTTAACATCGGATTTCTATTTTATACTCAACTAATATTTTGATTTTTAATCCGAAAAATCGTCTTTCAAACGGTAAAGATTTCATCGTCGTCCCACTTTATTTTTTTAACAAATAATAGCATGTTTTGTACGTGATATTTGGCATAAATACCACTCGTGATATTTCAAAATTGTCCCAAATTTTGTTTATCAATTTTGAAATATCACTCGTGGTATTTATACCAAATATCACTACAAATCATGCTATTATCTATACAAATATTTCAAATTTCACCATATATGGTCAAAATTTAGGGTATTTCTAACTCCAACAATTTAATCAGAGTCAGTTTGAAACTAAGTGAATAATGCATTGAAACAAATTTGTAGTTTTTTTGACTTGGGAACTTTTGTGTCACGTGGAGTAATACGTCATTTCCTTATATATATTACGTCATATGTATAAGGAAATGATGTAATACTCCACGTGACACCAAAGTTCTCAAGTCAAAAAAACTACAAATTTAATTGTTTTAATGAATTATTTACTTTGTTTCCATGCCATCTGGCTTTGATTATATTTTTAGAGTTAGAAATACCCTAAATTTTGACCATATATGGTGTTGTCTTGACCATGTATGGCAATCTCTATCAATTTTGGCGGGAAATTCAAATTTCTTTAATCAGTCATAACTTTTGAACCATTTATCGGATTTGCATGGGGTTTTCACTGGAATGCATCATTTTGACCAAAAAACAATTTTGGATGATTAGTAAAATCAATTTCAAAATTCTTAATTTTGGCGCCAAATTTGTACGTCATTTATGACGTCACCATGACAGTCGCAAGTGAGTCATCAAGTTTGTTAAATGTGGATTTGCTCAAACTACCTTGATGACAAGTTTCGTTACAATCAGGCAGTTCTACAAAAAATTGTGATTAACCAAGTGGGAGAAAATCAAAGCATTTTGACCATCGTGAAAACTAGGGTAAACTTATCACTTAATAAGCTAATCAATAAATTTAATTTTTTGAATTGTTTGTAATTTATACAAAAACGGCTTGATAGAATTTTTTGAATTGTACCTTAATTTCTTTGCCTTAGTGTGTAGTTTATTGCCCATGTAGTTCCTTGTTTAGAGCTGCCCTCTTTCGTGAAGTGAAAAACGGAAGCATTGTCAATAACACTGAAAAAATATATCGAGCCACCTTAAACACGCTTAGTTTTTACAGCTTGTGTGTGTGTGTGTGTGTGGGGGGGGGGGGGGGGGGTGGGAGGGGGTGTATAACATAAAGACCAATATAATGAAATAATAATAATAATACTGAACTATAAATAAATAAATGTATAAATATAAATATACAGTGACTTGGAACGACAAAAAGTACGAAGATGAAACTTCCTATTCAAAAGGATGTTTCATCTACTTGCTTTGTAGATTGTGCGTCAACTGTGCTGGGAACTGAATACGATCTAGTTTTCTCTCAAAGCAATACTTCTTTTTCGAAAACCATCAATAGTAAGCGTTTCTTTTACCTGTATCGTTTCGTGGTTGTTTTGAACTGCTGTCGAGCCTGTCGGTGTTTGAGTCCACAATGCAAGCATTATCATAGTCCACTTGTAGTAAACATACATTTTGATTTTTTTCACTGGTAAACTGCTACATTAATTGCAAGCTCTTTGGCTGTTATTAGAAATTTGTAGGCTCTTAAAGAATGTGAAATATTCAAATGGCTTTATTCAAAGCGGGTCTATAACTTCAGTTTTGGTTTTCGTTCAAGCGAAAGTCACCAGCCATAATTTTTGAGATTCGTTTCATCGCTGACGCTTATTTTGTGCATTATTTCTTGGAAGACGGAATAGTAATACATTGTAAGTCCCTAAATACATCCAATCTCATTAATGTTGTGCAGATCAGTAAAAATTGACGTTTAGACTTTTCTACCCATCCGTTGACCGGAATAGTTCAATTCACCCGATGCGCGAGTGAACGGCAATAAGGGTGAGAGAAAGATTAACGGTTGGAACTGGAGGTATACCGATCGAAGTCGGGTGTTTTCGAATACGATTTTTGTTTAATTAAAAAAGGTATTGTGATAGTTGACGTCGAATAATGACTGGTCAAAATGTTGTGAGGACAAAAATTACGCTACGAGACGAAGTCAGGTGACGTGACTGGTGTTCTCACCACTTCGATACTTCGATAACTTTACTCTTAAAAGTAGTTTTCACTAATACGAGGAGATAGTTAGAAATAGTTTTCACTAATACTAGGAGATATATAGTCACATTTTGACTTATTCTACGTATCTAGAATAAAGTGAATTGGAACGACAAAATTTAAGTACAAAGATGAAACTTCCTATTCAAAAAGATGTTTCATTCAGCACTTGCTTTGTAGATTGTGTGTCAACTGTGCTGGGAACTGAATACGATTTTCTTCTTTTTCGAAAAACAACGATTTGTAAGCGATTCTTTTACCTTCATCGTTTTGTGGTTGTTTTGAAGCAGTCGAGCCTGTCGGTGCTTGAGTCCACAATGCAAGCATTATCATAGTCCACTTGTAGTAAACATACATTTTGATTTCCTCACTGATATATAAACTGCTACATTAATTACAAGCTCTTTGGCTGTTATGAGGACCGGGAAGTTGTAGGCTCTTAAAGAAAGTGAAATATCTAAATATTCCGCGTCTTCCACAAAATATCGCACAAAACAAGCGTTGACGATGAAACGAATCCCCAAAACTGACTGATTGACTGGTGACTTTCGCTTGAACGAAAACTAAAACTGAAGTTATAAACCCTTTGCATAAAGCTACTAATAATATGCAGATACACCCTTCGCCTCACTTTGGCTCAGTAAAACAAAAGAATCACCTAACCATGTCATTGTTTAGCTGCGCCAAAGTGAGGCAAGAGGTACATCTACATATAATTAGCAGTATTATGCAAAGGGTCAGTGAAGGCAAAGGAAAGCAGTCTGCTGAAATATTTCTTTAAGAGCTCTTTGAGAGCAAACAAAAGCAAACAGTGTAGTTATAATATATTGTAAGTCCCTAAATACATCCAATCTCAATAACGTTGTCCAGATCAAAAAGATATTTAGTCTAGACCAATTATCACGTGCCTCATTAAATATTCGTTTCTAGCTTGAAATATAGTTTGTTTACGGGGAATTCACAGCTTTCCAGGGCTAATGAAAACGAAAAATCGATGCCGACTCTTTGTGAATGCACTAGAATGATGAATATTTAATGAGACACGTGTAACTGGAATAGTCTAAATGCCCTATTTTCTGGACAACGTTAATGAGATTACCTGTATATACTATTCTACCCATCCGTTGACCGGAATAGTTCAATTAACCCGCTGGGCGAGTGAACGACCATAGGGTGAGAGAAAGATCAACGGCTGGTACTCGGGGTATACCGATCGAGGTCGGGTTTTCTTCGAGTACGATTTAGGAGTTAGGAGCACGAGTTACGCGCTCAGACACATCCCATTTTGCTGTGACAACGTCCACTTTGACTTTTAGTGTGCGTAACTTGACGAAATCCTTATTACCGTAAGGCGATTTGTGACAAATAAGCTCAGTAAAACTCTAATAAAACAAAAACAAAACAAATAATAAAAATGATAAAAATCAAAATCAAATATAACTCGATCATCTCTGAAACATTCTCAAATATGACGTGCTACAGTTTTATTGTGGCGTAACACAAAACTTAGCAGGTTTTACTAAATGCTGTACTAACGGTCAAATATAATAATTAGACTAATTAGTGTACTTGTCTAGAGCGTTTTACAATTCCAATCTTTTTATAATTGTTTCAGTTTCATCTTTACTTCATAACTGCGATACACGCCGCCATTTTTACTGGCCATGCATGTTTTAGAGATTTTGTTACGAGAGAGAAATGATCACAATAAAGGCAGCAACCAGGGCAGCAACAACTTCTAGACTGATTGAATACTAAAGTCCCATTCTTCGCTCCTTTGTATCAACTAGAGGTGTGTGAGCGCTTCTATTACCACAGGAAACCCAAGGAGTGAACAGAGTTCAAATTGTGTAGAGCAAGTATAAGAGTACACTGATTCAATAAGCCGTAGTTTTGGCTCCTTTGTATCGAATAGTAACACATCTTCACTGCATACTCATTAATTCATCGCATTAGTTGAGTTATGGGAAGAGTCTGCTCCTGCCCTCACCCCTGTGATATGTATGCTAAAACAACGAAACCACCCAGCCGACACCAGGCACGAGAAAAAACTTTGTTAACTGAGAAAATTGATTATTATATTCAGGGGCGGATCTAGCATTTTGACCGAGTAGTTTCCAACTCGACCGAAACTTGATATCATTAAATCCTATGATACCATTTACACTTTGCATATTTTGAGCATTAGCATCTATAATAAACACATTAATACAATTTTCAAAATCTGACATGAGAACTCTTGAGAACTCAAAGCACTCAAGCGGGTTTTGCCAAATTAGCTTTTGTCAATATTACTGAAAATCAAGAATACGAATATCTCTATTACCGAAATTATATTTCACTGTTACAGATCGCTCTAGGATTTTAGAGATCTTTATGAGTATATTTTGTGGTTGGTTCTTTGAAGCGGGGGAAGCAAGAAACCAAATTCCAACGGACTGTTTGAAGGTCAGAGTTCGCGTAATTATAAACATTTCAGTAAAACTACTCATATAAAACATCAGCTATCCGTATAAATTATAGCTTACCGAGGAAACTGTTAGCTCAAGCGTAAACTTAGAGCTTAATGTCTGCCTAATTTCCTTGTTTACGTTGAATTTCAATCGCAGCAGTTCCACAATTGAAGAATAAAGTTCGCTCATGCATTAAATTTTCTTCGTTGCGAGTTCGAAGCACTCTGATACAACAGAGAACCTCACCAGGGTAGGCTGGCCCTTTTATACTTTTGTCGGTAGTTTCTGGACTAGTTTACGCCAATTTTAGCCAATCAGAATCAAGTTGGAATGGTAAATTTGTGCTTGGTTTGACTGTGGGTTTCCTGTGTGAATCACTTGTGGGGTGTTTTACTTCCTGTGAATCACTTCGGAAACTACTGGCGGGGTGTTTTATTTCCGGTGCAGTAGTTCACACAGGGATACCAAACTGTGAACTAACACGTTGTGATAGCTAGAAATTCCTGTGGGACCCCTCCCTCAACAAAACTTGAAAAGGCTACAAAAATAGCCTGGGAACATGTGGGTTTCCTGTGGAAATAATTCAAAATGGCGTCCAAATAAAGGTAAAATACGATTTAACTTGTTCCATTTGTATTATTTCTTTTTATTATCTCAATAATTCTTTTTTCTGGGAAAAATCTCAGTAGTTTCCGGAAACTAAGTGAACTACTCTAGATCCGCCCGTGCGTTTGAATTGGAGTGGAAAAACGTGCAGCATTGCTTTTCAAGTAACTCGTCTCGCAGCAATGTTGGGAGACAAGTTGAGTGATTTTTGTTGCTCGTATTACCGTATACCTTAAAACCTTTAATCTGGAAACGTTTTGATGACATCTTTGCATGCAGTATGGACCATAAATTTCCCAAGCTGAAATCAACGAATTTGTTAATCTCACTACCACATTCCATACAACAATTAAATTTACCAGCGAACTGTTATCAAAGGGAGATAGCAGAGTGTACACCCATTTCACTTAAACACACCCCTTCGATCTTAAAAGGGTTTTATTAAAGGAGAAGCATTACGACTTCATAGAAGTTCTCAGATAGAGAGAACTTCGAAGCCCGAAAAAGAGATTTTCAATCTCGACTTCTTCGGTGAGGCTACTACCCGAAGGACTCAGTCATTAATGTTCTTTCTACTGTTGATCAGTCCGACGGCACGAGACAGTCAGCACTGCACTGGAAAACAAAGTCAAAACATCGAAAATGGCCGTTGGATGGCACGAGCTTGCCATCCAATTCATTTTTCCAAATAAATCTTAAGAAATATCCAATCTTAAATATATACTGTCATTTCTGCTGTATTACATCTTATACGCTGAAACTTTACACTTTTACTAATCACTACCTACAACCCAGCTACGCCTAGTCTAAAGAAAATTCTCTTGAAACATTGGTATTTATTGTCTTAAACCGAAAACCTGGAAAGGATTTATTCAGATCCTCCAATAGTGTCTTACAGGAACGATAAATCTCTCAAAGGCCTTCCACTTAAGACTAACCAGCCCTTTTTGAAAACGGCGAATGTAGAAGGTGAAGGCAGTGCCATATTTATTACAAATTGTACGAACCATACACATTTAAGGCGCTGTTACACGCTGAAACTTTTATCGATCTGAAACTTGTGTTGATCGTCGATGCAAGACGAGTTTCGCTAGGGGTGTTACATGCTGAAATTAATTTCGTCCTGAAACTTGTTGGAGACACAAGTTTCTGTTGCAGAAGTAGAAAGTAGTTCTACTTTTCGTGCGGAAACCGACCCTGAATGACCATGTTACACGGTGCAATGCGTTGTGAAAATTGTCTCTCAACTGCGATTGAGGCAAGGTGATTGTAAAAATTGAGCTAAAAGGAAGCTGTTTCTGAGTCCTTTAATCGGGATTTTTGCGGAAATTTTGATCCCTGAGTCCATATTTTTGGAAAATTTTGATCCCTAATCCTTGGTGCAAAAAACTGAGCTGATCCCTGATCCTGACCCAATGTTTCTGATCCTTGATCCCATGCACCCATTTGATCCCTGAGGCCTGGCCTCTGATTTCTGATCCTGGCCATAATTTGGGGCTTGATCCCTGATCCCATATACCATGTTACGAGCCTGAAATAAACTAAATGCTTGGTGCGTAAAAGTTCAAGCGCGTTTTATTCGAAAACGCTTCCATAGAACTTCATCTGGATTCTATGAACCAATAAACGCGCGCGCGGTTTTGTACAAAACTCTATTTTGTCTAAAAATTTCATGTTTGTTAAATAGTAAATAGCAATGCCGTCACTATAAATTATTGGTAGCTCGCGAGAGCAACAATCATAAACCGAAGGTAGCCCAAACAGCAAGCATTTTATTAGAAATTATAGGCGTTTACGAAAAAAATACGATTTTTCGAAGTTCAAAAAATCTTACATTTTTATTTTCGAATATTTTACAAATAAAATTATTATATTCTCTAGCATTTTAAAAAGTGAAAAGTTACTTTTTCTGATTCGAAGACGTCATGATGACGTGGTTGATGCCATCGCTTCCCGACTCAACTCCAATTTCGTACCCAGAGCCTGTGTTCCTGACTCAACTCATTCTCAGATTGTTTGCCAGTTGCCATGGAAACTATTAATTTTGTCGGTTGCCAGGGAAACTGGCAAAATAAATAGTTCCCAACCATTTAAAATACGAGGCTAGTTTGCTTTTCATCTCTGGTAAAATTTATGAAATAAAATATAAGCCATATTACATTTATTGCGGTATCCGCGTTTTCATTGCGTTTTCACAATGCCGCTGAGATATCCCGGATGTATCACTTTGTAAGCTCTTAACATTTATGTGCGGAAGTATTGAAAAATATGAAAAGAAAAAATATCGTATGTAAATTTCTTAGTTCTGACCGAGCTTCCTGTGGTTTGACTTTCCGGAATTTTCTTCTTTCGAGAACCATGGTAACGGGACTTCCCAGAAATGACTGTAATTGCACCATCATGGATTTCGGGACAAATTCCGATGAAATAGTGTATTGGCACCCTTGAAAAAAATTCACAGAAATGGCCGATCTCGATTTCAGGGAAGTCTTAGTAGAGATTGCTCGGGAGCTTACGCGGGAAGAGTTGGACACAATAAAGTTCTTGTGTGCAAATAAGCTTCCAGACGCCAGCCCTGTCTCTGATCCGAACATCGCTGTTTACTCGGAAGCGTTTATCTTCTTTTGTGATCTGGAGAAACATGAACTACTGAGTGATGGGAATTTCGACTTGTTAAAACGTCTGCTGGTGAAGGTGCGAAGACATGATCTTGCATCAAAACTGGAGAACTTTCTGTCCCACTCAAACACTTTTAGTTCGGCCGATGCAGCTCATCCAACGGTAACGGAAAATCAGCCAAGCGAAGGTTTGTCTATATGACTAGTAGGGCTTCATGGTTTTCTGGCATATAGGGGTAAAAAGTGTTATCATCGTTTGTGAAGAAAGAGCCACTAAAATTTATTTATAGCAAGATAAAATAAAAAGTCTACGAATCCAAAGTTTCAGTCCATTCGTGGACAAAAGATTTGTCAAGATAATTAATTCATGAGGTCTGTAATCAGGTGGGAGAACGATGACACAACTAGTTAGACAAGCCCTACTGCCATTATCAGTGCAAAAATTGCAATTCTGTCAGTAGCTATCTATATAATCTCTAGCTCTAGAACAGAAACAATGTTCCAAAGTCCTCAACAGATATTTTGTGGGCGGAATGACTTGACAACGCCCAACGCCCAACTTGACTGTAACCAAACTTAAGTTGTATTTTAACCACTTGTTTAAGTGATGATTTCCATTTACTAGATAAACGACATTATTTTGAAATTTCCTGCAAATAGAAGCATTTATCCAAACCATAACGTACATATTTCGATTGTAATTAGAATATCTGAACCATGTTTCGGGGAATTGGACAGCAAAACGGTTGACAAGGACGCCAACTCACACGAACTCAAGACTCGATCATTTCTGGTCTTATTTGATTATTCTAGTAGTAAACAAACCGTTTTTTCAACATTGTCACTTTCAACTACTCCATATAACACAGTATTTACAAATAAACTATCGTCGGGCGTATCGACGGCTAAATATCGGACGAAACGACCTAAACTCCGGGCGGAGTGGCTTCGGGCTGAATGACTCTGGCGGAACAACCGGTACCCTTGAAATCTGCTTGTTTACATGTAAAACTTTCATGTCAATCTATTGCTGACAAGACCATTTGGTAATATTCTGATCTATACAATTAGTTACTCCTGATAAAACTTGAATGATATTTTTTTTAGATATTCCAATAGTACATTTCCAAGAAATAACTAAGAGCTCACGGCAACTGATGGCGTGACCTCACTGCACGAGCGCTTTGCAAAAGTCACACTAGTATTTTCACTTTAGATGCTGTTCAGAGTGCACGCTATGTATCCGTGAAATAAAACTTAACATCAATGTAACATGTATTGTCTAATTACACTATTTTGTACCGACAAACTAGCTTTAGTATAGTGGATAGCACTGAAGAAGAACAGTGCAAATAGCCGTATTTGTGTTTCTGTGTGTAGTTCATGCCTCAATGAATTCTTAGTTTAAATAGTTGATAATTAACTATTCCGGAGCAGAAAAACAAAAGAAATGGTTGGCACTTGCCACGCTTAAGCGTCTATTGTTTATCGATTCAGTCACCTGCCAAAGAATTTTAAGGACGAACAAAATTTTAGTTAACAAAATTTTTGTTAAGAATAGACCATTTCCGTTCAAGCGAACTACTTACTGTACTTAAAGTGATTGAACGAGTGATGGATAATATGAAAACCATTTGAAATCACAATCGAAACAGAGGCTGAACTTTACAGTTGGACAGAAGCTAAGAAACCCGCCATTATCGTCAGAAATGTACAAGTAATCAAAGACGCTGTTAAAGTGATCCAAATGTATTAAAAAGGACAAAACTGAGAACTCTTAAAAACATGCACAATGGAAAAACTCAAGTTTACAGGCACATTCGACTCGTTGTGAGTGTGACGGGTGAGCTTTTGTCAGTGAAACGGCCGGCCTGTAGAACTATTGTGTTTTATCAGTTTCAATACCGAAAATGAACTTCAATTCGACTTATGTATTTGATTCAATTAATGATTTCAGTCTCAAAATAAAGCAACTGTCAAACAAAACATGACGCAACCATTCATATGCTATTGAATATTTATTCTATTGCATTCATGGAAAGTAAAAATCTAGAGGTTTCTTCTAGTAACCATAGAAACCATCCTTCGAGCTGGTCCATAGGGATCCCAAACAAGATCAAATTTTTATTTTATTAAGTACAACATATACTGTCTTCAGTTCCCTCTATTTTTAATTTTTTTCGAAAAAGATAGTCTCTCCAGCCGGATTCGAACCGACGGCCTCAGGAACTACAGTCCCGCGCTCTAACCGACTGAGCTATGAAGAGAGTACGTGAAAAGTCTGAAAAGACTGACAGCCGGTATATTTTGACCATTTATTCTCAGCCTTAACGAAATTTAGAACCACTTAGTAAAGAACAAATCAGTCTCAAAGTCATTCCTTTTATTCAAGTGAACGATTTTACAATTCACTTGATTCCTCTTGTTGGTCTTCCATGAGTTTTAATTTCTTGTTTTTTAGGGACTGTTGGTGTACAGCGTTACAGTCTGTACAGCGACAAAATTTAACTTTAGTGGTCTGAGCATTGGCTGGAAAGACGTGAGTACAAACATCACATTCGATGTATTGGTTTTCGCGACAGTAATATGCTTCACGCCACAAACAGCAAGGGCATTTACCACCGGAATGGAGTAAAACTTCACAAAGTCACGACAAACGTGACACTCTCTGGGATCCTCGTCCGATTCGAAAAGCTCTGGTTCGGCTCTCCTCTGGCTCTAAGCTTTCACGAACACTTTCACCGTCCGACTCGAAACTTTCTCTTTCAGAGGTTACGTCACTAGTTAGTCACTCTGTGTCTCGTCCTCTTCCGGTCGCCTAGCAACCAGATCCGCCAGCAACTTCTTATTACAGATCAGTTTCTTGTCAATACCGATCTCTGACAATCCTTGAGTGAACGTTTCCAACCCACGAGGTACTTTGACTTCATGGCATACTCGATAAGCTCTGCCATGCTGGTCACGGGAATTCTTCGTTCGTGATACAGCATCTCCCCATGGGAATTTCAGTATAAAATACTTTTTAAAGCCGCCAGAGTATGAAGAAACGCTAGATCAGCCTTATCTTCTGGGATACTCTGGGAGAGATCCTGTAGAACTTCTTCAATATCTTCCTTGTCCCACATGTCCTCGGTTCTGCGTTAACACTTCCGTCATG